>JNCO01000899.1:0-25619 GCA_000785685.1 Uromyces viciae-fabae | reverse complement strand
ACCTATGATGTCATGCGCACAGATACTATGTAAATACAACATCACCTGATTGGTGCACAGATATTTTTATGGGTTTATGAAGCACATGACTTGAGCACAGACATTATTTGAAAGTAAAATATCACAGACAGGGGAAAGGTTTACTGTCACACAATTCCCCAGTGAAACTTATATCCCTTGAAACTTCTAGACCATGTGACATAGAGGTATGGGCTTTCTGGGTGACTAGGGGTTATTTTGGCCCTAGAATCCATTTTTGAGGTTTATTTAAGTGTATCCCTAGTCCTTTAATCTTGAATTCATCATTTCATGTCTTGAATCAGATTGATATTGTGTATATATATGTATAAAACTATTTTGGATATTATATGTTCACTGCATAATTTATTTAGAATTGAATTCTGAAAGCCTTCCATGAAAAATCTTGAAAACTTTGAATATTTTGGTTTGTTTATCATAATATTTACCACAATGTCCCCTGGAGAAAATGAACTGCATACTGTAAAAGTATTGATAGGGTTACTTTCATGATTCACCAGGACGAAAGTGTTGCAATATTATTGATAATAAAAGAAAACAAAATATTGAAAATAAAAATAGTAAGCGTTTTTAAATTTTGAAATAAAATGCAAAAGCAAAACAAAAATATTTAAAATTAAAATACAGATATTAATATTAATTAAATCTGAATTTTTAATTTTAATTAAAATAAAAATAAAAAAAAAGATTTCCATCAGATAAAAATGAACAGAAAAATATTAAAAAGTTTAAATCAAATAGAAATATTTAAGATAAATATTTCAAAAGATTTAAAAAATTAATTTTAATTAAAATAAAAATAAAAAAAAAGATTTCCATCAGATAAAAATGAACAGAAAAATATTAAAAAGTTTCAATCAAATAGAAATATTTAAGATAAATATTTCAAAAGATTTAAAAAGGGTAAATACATAATTTTGGGGGACCGGTTTTTTGCACCGCCCAAATCCCCTGGCACCGCCTTTTGACGTCAGGGGGATGTCGAGTATTTTCATTTTTTTTAAATATTTTTAAAAAATACCTCTAAGGGTCCTAAAATCACCAAATTCTTTTGACATTGACTTTTACGTTTCCTTTTGTGAAATTTTGATACATGCACCTGTTTTTGCAAAATTAAACGTAAAAGTGACTTTTTTTGCTTCCCCGTGGATAAAAAATCTATCCCACATTCCAATAGTGTGGAATTACATGTGATCAAATTTTTAGCCCATATTTCCCGCATTAACCATTTTTTTATTATTTTTTGGATTTAGTGTACTCCCTAAATAAGTAGTACTTCTATGTTTCTTTTTTGAGCTAAAAACCTCAGAATATGTGGCAGGGGGTCTCAGTAGGTTTTTGAAAAAAATTTGGTAAGTTTAGGACCCTTAGAAGTAGTTTTTAAAAATATTTGAAAAAGTTAAAAAAACTCAACATCCTCCGACGTCAAAAGGCGGTGCCAGGCAGGATTTGGGTGGTGCGAAAACCAACCCCCTAATTTTAAATTTAAAATTATTAAAAACAAAATAAAATAATTTTAATAAAAGAAGTGAAATGAAGTTTTAATGAAAAAACTTATCTGACAATTAAATATTATTTTTATCAATGATAAAATTTTAATAAAACATAAAATCAATTCTAAAATGTTTTCAGTAATCAAACTGAAAATATGTTTTCTTTTTTGAATTGTTGAAATTAATTTTTCTAATAGGTTTTTGATTGAACAAAGATCATCAATCAAGCAAATCAAAACAATAAGAAAAATAGAAATGTTATTTAAAAAGTTTTTAATAAAAATTATTATCATTATAAAATTATGAAAAGCATGATTAAAATTATTTATTGTTTATTATTAAAATAAATTAAAAATGTAAAAAAAATATACAAAAGCATTTCAAAAATTATATTTAGTAAAAAAATATTATTATCATTTAAATATGAATTGAATATTTAAAATTTATGCTATAAATAAAAATAAAACAATTATTAATTATTTTATAAAAAGAAGCAAAATCAATTACATTAAAAACAGTTTTAAAGGACATCTAAATTAGCTGCCTTTATGTAAAAAATATTTTTATTTTCTATTTCATTTATTTTCATTATTATTTTTAAAATAAAAATAAATAATTGTAAATAAAATTTAAAATTGATTTAAAACTAATTGAAATAAAATTCTTTAGTTGCTAAAATTTCACAAAAATCTATTGCAATCATAAAAGGCTGCTCAATTAAAAAAGGGTTAGTACCAATTCATGATAAACTTACTGATGATGTGCAATTCCCTTCATTTTTCCTTCTATACTTCTCTATACAATGTCCCCCGGATATGTCCCCTGGTGATCATGAATGTATACCATACAATTATTGATAATGCTTCCTAATTCATGATTCAACAGTACCAAATCATATCACTATCATCATTTTCAACAAAATACTCATGCAAAAAAGGATTGGTAAAAATTGAAGAGGGATTATTTGTTCACCCAAAAACTGATTGGCAACCAGGAAAAGGCACATTGACCCAAAAATTTCTGGTGCTTCTAGCCCTACAATAGATGCAAAATTTATTTTTATATTGACTCCAATCATCCCAGAAAGCCTACCAACAAGGAGATACAAGATTCAAATTCCCTTTTTGAATCAAAATTGAAACTCTTGGATCATGGCTGTACTCTCATCATGGACAGAAAGACCAAAGATGTTGTTGCATATGTTGAATTTACTGAAATCATTTTGGAAGATGTGATTCCAGGGACTGAATACCCTTAATTAGCTAAACACACTGAAAGGTTGTAAAAATATTCATATAACCCTTTTTATCTTTTTTTTGGTAATAAAATAGTGTATTTTAATATATATTATGAAATTAAACAGAGGGACCAGAATTCTGGGGTTGTTTATCCCTCTGTAAAAAGTAAGGGGCCAGAAATCAAGTCTGGGGTGTTTTATCCCTTTTTAAGCTGACATAAAACTTTTATCTGGGGACTGAATATATCATAGGTTATTAAACCCAGCATTTATCACAGTAAGAGCCTGGGCCATATTTACTGATCCAGGGGCAGAAAAAGAGGACAGAGTCCATGGGAGTTCATTTGAAGCTCTGAAGGGGATCCAAGGGCGCATTTGAGAGGTTTGGAGGCACAGTTTGAGTTCTGAAGGGGATCCAATGGGCCCAGGATGATCAAGGACTTAATGCTAAGAATTTACTAATACTACAACTTTTGTCTGTACATAAACTATTTTAGATGGGTAAGTAAGATGATGATGAACTTGGAGGAAACCCAGAGGCCTCCTTTTATGTTTTTCTGGTGCCTATAGGCGCACAAAACACTTCATATAGCTTGGAAGGACTATGGGAACTGTATTATCCCATGTGGGACGCTTTTGGGGGATTTCTGTATTTTTAGCTGAGTACTGGTGGATCTAGACCAGTCAGGGTATTTTTCCCGTGTTTTTTGACCTCTAAGGTCCTTGGTATAAATTTTGTATCCTTGGGGTGTTATTTGTTTGGCCAGGATAAATGCAGGAATGTAACATGTATTGCTACTACTGCAATACAGGCAGTTTCTTTAAAAAAAGGTGTTTGGTCACGCTATTGGTGTTTTAACTGTACCAGGGGTTATTCCTACGTGTGAAAATTTTTTTATGATTATTTGGGGCGCTCTGAGGTCATTTTCAACGATACAGATACTCCACAAACATGTGATGTAACAGCAATGAGGCTTGGAGACCGTGTGCTATTTCTCTTACCTTATGTATGGTCAAGCCCCTTGTGTATAAAAAATAAATGGGGCTTTCTGAATTGCTTTTTGACAGTTTGGAAGCTTTATTTGTGTGTTTATTGTGCAATTTACCAAGACATACAAGTACAGAGGTTATTTATCCTGTATTCTCAGTATTCCTGTTTCGTAGTAACCCCATTGGCCTAACTTCTAAACTAAGCATAAATCCGCTATTTTACATGTATTTTTGGCTATTCCATAGATGCACTGTCCCACATGACCTACACATCACAGTTTTAAAAAGGGGTTTACACACAAACACGGTTAAACTAGTTTCATAGTAGTTTCTGCCCAGTTATGGCAAAAAGGGTTAATGATTAGTAATTTGGGGGTACACCCAGCAAGTGACCCTAGGTTATTTTGCATAAAGAATCCATTTATTTCATAATATTTATAATATTCATACTCTTTAATAGAGTATTCCTTATTTTATTGTTTATAATAATATTTTTGGTCATAAAAATATTATTTATATGTCATTCTGCTATTTGTTAGTTGGCTCTAACATACTAGCCAGCTGACATTCCCTCCCATAAAAAGGGAAGGTCTTCTCAATTTATGTGAGAAGATCTGACCAAAGTAAGTCAAATAATTCATGTGTTTTTTTCAAAAAAAAAAAAAAAATCTAAGTCTCAGAAAAAAAATATTTTATTATAATTATTTGTCAAACAAAAATTTAGTTCTTTGATTATCCCTGTTATCTAACTGTGCATCATTTTTTTTTGAACAAAAAAAAAAAAGAAGTTTAAATGTGGGTCATTTATTATCAATTCTGCATTTTTCAATATTTCTCTTATAGGAAAAAAGAATAATTAT
Source organism: Uromyces viciae-fabae (assembly GCA_000785685.1). Lineage (NCBI taxonomy): Eukaryota > Fungi > Basidiomycota > Pucciniomycetes > Pucciniales > Pucciniaceae > Uromyces > Uromyces viciae-fabae. The sequence continues at coordinate 21,000 of JNCO01000899.1, read as the reverse complement.
GCTTTATGTTTTTTCTCTTCTTCAGCATAAGGGTAATTTTTAGTTCTTTGTTATTGGGGATTGATTCAAAAAGCTTTTCATTTTTCATAATCTAAGAAAATTGGATTGTAATGGTTTCTCAAAATGATCTACTTATGGTTTTTTTTTTTTTCATTTCAAGAATTGTATGTGGTCAACCATAATTTTCTTCAGAGTTCAATAAAATTAACCAAAAATCTGCTCAAAAATTTGGGAATTTTGATGATAAATATGATATTCATTTATTTATTGTTTTTAAAAAAAAATGCAATCTTTGATCATTTTGAATTTCAAACATTGGTTTGATTTCTTTTTCCACCATTTTTAAAGCTTAATAGTATCACGGAAAATAAATTATTTTGTTTTCAGTAGGATGGCTTTCATTTGTAAGTGTATACCATCAAATTCCCATATTGACTGAAGATGGAGTTTTTTTTTTTCAATTTTGTTTCCTAAATCAAGTGAGAATATCCATAAATGATCTTTTATTTTCTTGTCTTCTTGATTTTTTATCAAGATGTTTGGATTCATTCATTCATTTCTTGTTTTTTTTTTCTTCTCATCACAGTAGCATCATTTTGCAAAACTATTTTCATTCATGAGAAATATTATTTCATAATTAGAAGTATTTTCTAATATACTCAGAAATCATTTTAAAGCAGTTTATAATTAGATCAAAAGTTTGTTAATGGTTTGATTATTGATAAGTGAAATTATTGAATTTGGATATGATTTGAATTTCTCAAGATCTGGATTATACACATCCTGAATACATTGTTTCATTGGAGAAAAATGATTATTGATAAGTGAAATTATTGAATTTGGATATGATTTGAATTTCTCAAGATCTGGATTATACACATCCTGAAGACATTGTTTCATTGGAGAAAAACAAATATTTACTTTGTAGCTCTGCCTATATTTCATCTAAATTTGGAATTTTTTGATTATTCTTTTTAAAAATTCATCATGGTTATTAGCTCTCTGGAGATTTAAAAGTTGAATATTTAATATAATTAAGTCATTTTCATTTCTTTCAAATCATCATGACCAATTGTTAATGAATTTGTTGATTCAATTTATCAAAATCAGGGACCTAAATCTCTTTTATCAGGTTTTGCTGATTAGGAAATTCTCTCTTCTTTATTTTATGGTTTCAGAGCAAATGCAGAGATTTTTTTTATTTTTTTATTCGTCCCTGTTAAAAAATCCAATAACCACTACGTAATTAAATGTAGCACAGCTCAGTTTTCAGCTCGGGGAAACTAAACTGATTTAAGGACAAAACTGTTTTACCGATAATTTCTTGGTAGAAGTATTTGCAAGAAATGGTTGTTAGTGTCATTATTTTGGCTAATAAGATTCCTACTTTGAATTGATTTATAAATTATTCTCAACACATTCAGCGGACATAATTTTAAGCGTTTTTGTAAAGGGTGTGTTTCATTATCTTTTTTTTTTCTTACAACCAATCGAGATCAGGTGTAAACTTTCTTCTGAAATTCGATAGTAATAAATAATATCCCATAAAGTGTAAAATCCGTCTCATTTAATTATGGATCAGTTTAACTACCTTTGTATTGGTAGTCCTAAGATAATGATCACTCATGAAGACCAAAGTAAGTGACTTTGGATTTAGAGGTTTATTCTCCGCACTTCTTACATCAGTGGATAGCTATTGTTCTTTCTTCCGGTTGTCTCAATAATCTTAGACTCATTTATTTATTTATTTTCTTTATTCCGAGGCAACCGCTGTCTGAGCATTATTTTGATTATTTCTCCCTCTAGGATTGTGTAGTAACACAGAATTTCATACAGCTAACTTATCGCTAGAAAGATGCAAATTTTCCCCTTAGAATGAATCGATCTTCAAGTCAAACTGATCAGTAATGACTGAGTTTTTTGTATGTATGTTTTTAAAAAGATGATTGCTGTTTCTAGTTTCACAGTGTCTTAATCTTAAAAACACAATTTTTGTAATTCTCCAATTAATATCTCAATGATCATGGTTTATACATCAAACTAAAACTTAAGATTAGTATTATAGAATGATCCAAAATTATTTGGATGAATATTTTAGCTTCTACTGGAAAATTTGACTTGAGTCTATTTCAACTCAAGATCAATCATAGTTGATGTTTCTAATAAAAACACAAAATATATATGATATGATGAAAGTCAAGTTCATACTCTTTCTAATGATAGCTTACTGGAGTGTGTTTACTGGATATCGAGAGAGATCTAGCTGTCCAGGTTGGATTTCTATTTGAGGCAAGGCAACCTCAAAAACTTCCGGTTACAAACAGATTTTTTTTAAAGGTAATAATTTCTCATGTTTAACACTATTGAGAAAATGATAATTCAAATTTAATCTTTTTTCGCCATTGCAATTTTTTATTTTGCCATTCTTTGGACAAGGAATAACATGAAAAAAACTTGAATTCTTTGGGTAAAATATTGTTACAATTTAACATTGGAGCGTTAATACAGCAAAATGTATTTGAAAGATGCGCTTTAGCTCGCTCCCAAGTAAACTCATCTAGCAGTCTTGTTATCCCAGAATTTAGAGGGTGACAACTTTTTCTAGTTGATGATCATGAAGGAATTTGGATTCTTTCTGGATGTATCGAAGTATAACTTCATTTTAAAATATTTTGATTTACTTTCATTTTTAGATTTTCAGGAAATTTTCTCAATGAGCTCTATATCCTATGAACAAGGTCCTGCTATGCTCTTACAGTCTATGAGGTAGAATAAGCATAGAAAATTTAATTCTGATTGGAGTAGGAATTTTCAATGAGTGGTTTTATGCGAGCGGTACCATAAGGGACAACAAGTACTCAATGTTCGTATTTCTTGAACTAGAAAAAGATCTCACATGCTTTCTACATCGTTTGAAAGCTAAAAAAGTAAAATTAGGATTTTTCAATACAATGAAAGTATTTTGAATATTTATCTAGAGCAAAAATGACTTCAGAGGAGTTTCATTATTACTCTTTTTTGGTTTTTTTTTTTTTGAATGTATTCATCATCATTCATAGGCTCGCTTCAAAAATTGCTCTGTGATCATGTGGAATAATTAAAAATGCTTTATGGCTTATCTTCATTGTGTTGTATTTTTTTTATTTGTCATAAGAGCTTTCACCCTTTTGCAATTATTTTTTTTTCTTTCTTCTTTTTGGTTTTTTTCTTGCTCTTTTTCAATATATGATGCCCTTATGCCACTCTGCTTCACTGCCTGAAGTCTGCAAGATTTGCAAGATTGGCCTCACAAGTTTATTTTTCCCTCCAAATTTTCAGACTCTTTTCAATTTGGCAAATGTCCTACTCTTGAATCTGAGATTTCTTCTCTACTCCAAACTCTTCAACTGCAGAGTTTCTTCCTTGAACTTTTAATAACTTGAATTTTTATTTCCTAAACTCGATGCTTACTTAACTTCCTGCTCATTTCCAATATTCAGATTAAGCTATGCTCCGAATGGATTGGGTGACAGTTTTTTTATTTTGGGGAATTGGCGATGTAGTTGGGATTTGCCCATCATTGTTCCATTTGAAAAAGAATGATTAGATTTAGAAATGCCAAGCGAAAGGATAATTATCTCATCTTGTAATTCCTAATTTCGCAATGTATTTGTGATTTTGATCTTCACAGCCTTGACTTGTTCTTCTATTTTTTTGCTGTGTTTTTAATTTGATTTTTTGCTTATTTTGTTAATTTCTTCTTTCGCTTTTATTCAACCAGCAATTTCCTTATTAGTGAGGAAATAGATTCTTGCATTCATGAACCTTCCTCCCTCTCGACTAACTCATTCCTTCTCCCTTTGTTTGTAGAATAATTGCTTTCGTCTTTCCCTCATCAATCATTTGCTCCAATGACTCAGCTTGATTGTGACATACAAACCATCTCGATCCTAGGCAAACCTTCGATTCGACTGGGTTATCATTTAGCTCCTTATATCGCTCATACCGTTCTAAATGAATTACATTCATCTACCTACGTCCTGATCACCGATAGCAATCTCTCCACTCGTCATGTCCCAGCTCTCAAAACCGCTTTTCAAAACCAGTTACCTCCATCAGCCCGTCTCCTTAATTATGTCCTTCCTCCTGGTGAACAGACTAAATGTCGTGAGGTGAAGGCCCTTCTGGAAGATTGGTTACTCGATCATCGCTGTACACGTGACACTGTCGTCCTTGCTCTGGGCGGTGGGGTGGTCGGTGATCTCATCGGATTCGTCAGTGCTACTTTCATGCGTGGTGTTAGGTTTTGTCAAATTCCAACTACGCTATTGGCTATGGTTGATTCATCCGTTGGAGGCAAGGTTTGTTAGATTGCCATAGGTTTATTCTTTCTTTATCTTTCCGCCCGACTTTTTTTTTGAGATGGCAAAAAACCCTGAGCAGCATCCCCTCCCTTTTGTTTTCTCCTTCAAAGACAGCAATTGATACTCCGCTCGGAAAAAATTTAGTCGGTGCATTTTGGCAACCATCATTCATTTTTATCGATGCAGCCTATTTGGAAACCTTACCAGAGCGTGAATTCGTCAATGGAATGGCAGAAATGATCAAAGTGAGTACTCTAATGCTACTAATAACTCTCAACATGAGACCCCTGACTAACATGCCTTATTAATCTGCTGCCATCGACAATTATAGACTGCTGCGATTTGGGATGAGTCACAATTTGAAAAACTCGAATCTAATGTCGATTCTATTCGCTCAGCAGTTTTATCACCACCACCTCGAGATCCCGAAAACCCGTTCCCTGGGCGTCAAATTGCTACCCGCTCAAAAGCTCAAAAGCTACTGCTTGAAGTGATCGCCGATTCAGTTGGTGTCAAATCAGAAGTTGTGACCAAAGATGAAAAAGAAACTGGTCTCCGAAACCTTGTCAATTTCGGCCATACTATTGGCCATGCCATCGAGGCTGTCTTAACCCCTGCAATCCTCCATGGTGAATGTGTTTCAATCGGAATGGTTCTCGAGGCGGAGGTCGCTCGTGCCCTTGGTTGCTTGTCCTCAAGTGCTGTTGCTCGTCTGAGCAAGTGTCTCAAGTCTCATGCGTTACCTATTTCCTTAAATGACCCCAAAATAACCAATTCACCCAACGCGAGTAATCTCGACCTTGATCGTCTTTTAGACTTGATGAGTGTGGACAAAAAAAATGTAGGAAAGGTCAAGAAGATTGTTCTTTTATCCAAGATAGGTAAAACTTTCGAAGAACGCGCTACCGGGGTGGAAGACAATCTCATAAGGCGGGTCATAGCTTCTGCTGTTCGTGTCTATCCTGGTCCGCCGCCTAACGTCAAGGAGATCAGGCTCACCACGCCGGGAAGCAAGTCAATTTCAAATCGCGCGCTGATTCTGGCTGCACTGGGGAAAGGAACATGTCGTCTCAAAAATCTATTGCACTCGGATGACACCCAAGTCATGATCGATGCCATCGAAAAAATGAAAGGCGCTAGCTTTTCGTGGGAGGATGACGGTGCCACGCTCGTTATTTGTGGAGGAGGAGGCAAGCTCTCTGTGAGTGTAATCAAGTGCTTGCTCATGGATTTCTGTTCTGTAGTCATTATCTATGAAATGTTGGTCTACATATAAATTTTGACTGAAAAATCAACTTAGCCGCCTGCCGGCGCACATCATCTTTATCTTGGTAATGCAGGTACCGCTGCTAGATTCTTGACCACTGTTTGTTCACTGGCTAAGCCTGAACCGCTGAACCCTAGCTCTACAATCGTAACTGGGAATTCAAGAATGCAACAACGACCAATCGGCCCTCTCGTGGATGCACTACGCACCAATGGAGTAGAAATTGATTATCTTCGTAAAGAGGGTTGTCTCCCTCTGCGCATCAGTCCTTCAAGCGGTTTCCCCGGCGGAGTCATTGAATTGGCGGCATCTGTATCATCCCAATACGTTTCTTCCATTTTGCTTTCAGCACCTTATGCCCAAGAACCTGTAACTCTTTCTTTGATCGGCGAAACTGTCATTTCACAACCTTACATTGATATCACTATTTCGATGATGTCTACATTTGGAATCCAAGTAGAACGACTGCGCGACCAAGCTACCGGCGCACTATCAAATACGTATCGGATACCCATTGCCACTTATATCAATCCATCTAAATATGAAATTGAAAGTGACGCAAGCAGTGCAACGTACCCCTTGGCTGTTGCTGCGTTGAATGGCCTTAGTCTCACTTTGGAAACCATTGGTTCCAGCTCACTTCAAGGCGATGCTCAATTTGCCAACAAAGTATTAAAACCCATGGGATGCCAGGTCATTCAGAGTGAGAGAGAGACGAAGGTGATAGGACCGAGTGTTGCCTCTGAGTTATGTCAACTTGGTGAAATCGATATGGAAGAAATGACGGATGCATTCTTGACCGCTTGTATATTGTTTGGCGTTGCCTCAAGACCTTCGGAAAAAGATCAGCGGAATTCTACTAGAATTATTGGAATCGCCAATCAACGTGTCAAAGAATGTAATAGAATCGCTGCAATGGTAACAGAGTTGCAAAAAGTCGGTATACATGCTGAAGAACTCGACGACGGGATTGAAGTATTTGGTACTTCAGTTGAGGCCCTAGCTAAAAATGGAGATGAAGTCCGCATAGACTGTTACGATGACCATCGAATCGCAATGGCATTCAGTGTATTGGGTACGGTGCCCGGTGGAAAAGGCTTAATCCTGAATGAAAAAAGGTGTGTTGAGAAGACTTGGCCCAGCTGGTGGGATGATCTCTCGGGAAAGCTCGGTATTCAGCTCGATGGTCTCGCTGCTCGTAAACTATCTGTGAATGCTCCCGCATGGGAGGGTAAAAAACCTGAATCACCATCAATTGTAAGCAGAGAAATTGTCAAGACTTTCAGATGCTACTCACTTTACTGACTGCTCTTTCGAACTTGAAAATTCCCAGCTGTTATGTGGCATGAGAGGATCTGGGAAATCCTTCTCAGGCCAGGTAGCGGCAAGCACCCTGGGTTGGCCGTTAATTGACACTGATTTATACTTTCAAGACAAACATGGTTGCACCATTCGTGAATTCATCAGTTCTCATCAGTGGATTCGTTTCCGGGAAGAAGAATGTGCTGTACTGCAAGAGATTTTAGAAAAATTTCCTTCCCGGCATGTAATTTCTCTGGGTGGAGGAATTGTCGAGACCAAAAAAGGTCGAGAAATATTGATAGATTATGCCAAATCAAAAGGACCCGTGGTTCAAATCACCCGTCCAGTGGAGGAAATCATCGCATATCTTGATGCAGATCACAGCAGACCTCCCCTTAATGAACCTATTGAACAAATTTGGGCACGGCGAGAACCTTGGTATCGCCTTTGCTCAAACGCGGAATACTTCAACCTCGTGCACCCTGCTCCTGATCCCGCTTTCACAGGAGAAGTTCATCGGGCAAAACGGTTTATGCGACAATTTTTTCGCTTCATCACAGGTGTGGATACCAATCATGTGCCGCTTGATCTACCAACTCCTCGGAATACCCATTTCCTTTCTTTGACAATCCCTTCATTGAGTCCTGCTCGCAAGGAAAACGTTGCTATTCTTGATCAATTCGAGGAGCTCACGACTGGATGTGATGCAGTAGAATTAAGAGTAGACCTTCTGTCGCCATCAGGGAAACCTCTTACCACCCCGTCCGTCCCACCCGCTGATTTTGTGATCAGACAAGTCTCTGCATTGCGAAGGTTAACAACATTACCAATTATATATACGGTTCGAACATCCACACAAGGTGGCATGTTCCCGGATGATCGAATGGATGATTGGTGTAAACTGGCTATGATCGGTTTTCGAACTGGCTGTGAGTATGTCGATATTGAGCTAGGTCTATCACCCGAGCGAATGGAATATTTGTGCACAAACAAGGGCCACTCGAAGATAATTGCGTCGTATCACGATTTTTCTGGTCGGTTGAAATGGGGTTCAAGCGAAATGGCACAACTTTACCATCAGATGAAGGCTTACGGAGACATGGTCAAATTAGTCTCGAGAGCTTCCGATGGTTTGGCTGATAACTTTGCCATGCTTGAATTCAGGAAAAAAATGACCAGCTCGGCAAAAGACTCACCATCACTGATCACCATCAACATGGGTCGATCGGGTCAAATGTCTCGAATTTTGTCTCCTGTCTTTAGTCCGACTACTCACCCACTGTTGCCCGGCCCACCGGCTGCTCCTGGACAATTATCATTTGCTCAGATTCAAACTGCAATGGGATTGCTTGGGCAAATTTGCCCTAAATCCTTTTGGCTCTTTGGGAGCCCAATTACTTTATCCCGCTCACCCTTGATCCATCAGACTGGATTTAATACCCTTATGTTAGAAGGTTATCGATACGAAAAGTGTGACACAAAGTCTATATCTGAAGATACTGTACTGAAGAAAATCCGAGCGGCTGACTTTGGAGGAGCTTCAGTTACCATTCCTCTTAAAGTTGACATAATTAAATATCTTGATGAACTGTCGCCTGACGCACAAGCGGTTGGTGCCGTCAACACGATCGTTCCAGTTTCTCAAGGTGATGGCTCAGTGAAGTTACTCGGGGTGAATACTGATTGGGAGGCGATTAAAAACAAAATCGAGTTCAATCTACCTGCGCAGAAAGCACTAGGTTTAATAAATCCCAGTCAATTGGTTAGAGCATCAGGTGTAGTGATTGGAGCGGGAGGTACTGCCCGCGCAGCAGTTTATGCACTACACTCATTGGGGTATCAACAAATATACATCTACAACCGAACCAAGTCAAAAGCAGAGCAAGTTGCGAAGAATTTTCCGGTTTACTTTGGGATCCAAGTAATAGATGATTTAAAAAGTATATGCACTGGAAAGAAAGAGATCTCGCTACCATCAGCGATAATCTCGGCGATACCAGCTGATGTGACTAGATTATCGACTGACCCAGTTGATTTAAATCGAATTGAAATACCGATACAATTGTTTGATCGTGAAGGAGGTGGAGTAGTGATTGAGATGAGTTATTTATTGGGTCAACATTCACCCACTTTGAGAGCTGTAGAGGGTAAACCACAATGGAAGCAAGTGGGTGGTCTTGAAGTTCTTATTGAACAGGGCGCTAGACAGTTCCAGTTATGGACTGGTAAACATCTTCCTCATGAAAAAGTTTCTAAGGCCGTTTATGACGGTTTTAATTATTAAATTCAATCTTTTTCAATTTCTTATTAAATTTTTTTTTTTTTTTAAAAAAAAAAAAAAAAAAAAAGCGTGGTAAGCAACTTAGATTTGCCTTATGTTAATTGACTATGAAAATATTTTATCTTGTTTGGTAGATTCTCTTGTTATATATCTACTACATACATGCACATTTAATCTTTTTCTTGAAATAAATACATTTGATAAATGAAAAGCTAAAGAATAGAGTCATCTGCAGCTTAACATTTAGTGTGATAGGTCCTTTTCACTGAGGTTTCATGTGAATGTTCATCACCTATCACAGATCTGTACTGAGAATGTAGTGACATGGCACACATTGCAGAATTTTAAGGGTAAATTAAATTTTAAATGATTAATACAAAAAAATAAAAAATAAAAAATTAGAAAACTACATTCCAACATGACATCAAATAGAAACACTCCTGACCTTGCAATACTACTCTGGCTCAAATCACTCGATCTACCTTACTTTCAATCTGATCAATACAAATCATCAGACAAGAGGAAATCTTTCGATCAACTGGGTCAAATTAGCGATGGCGTAATTCTTTGGCAATTACTCGAAAGTCTGTTAGTACAACAAGTCTTGCTTCTTTTTTTTATTTTTACTTTCTTTTCTCTCCCTTTTTTTTTTTTTTTTTTTTTAATCTTTCCATCCATCCCTCATCACATTTATTCTACTAAATTACAATCAATAAAAATTCAAGATAACTTTCTGAATCTTGATTTTTCATTTTTTTTATTTTATAGAAATCAAGCATTTTTCAGACCTCCTAGACCCGCCTCTATTAGTGGAGCTCTCTCAGAGGGTTGGGTTCCTCGATTTACTTCTTTCAAGAAGATGTACAAGTTGATAACTCGTTATTTCCGGTTTGTATTTCTCCTTCTCCTCCAGAGAAAAACAATTTTACCATCTTTCATTCTCATTCTAATCTACTAGTCCTGTTTTTCTTTTTCTTTTTTTTCCAAATAAAATATTTTCATAGAGAAGAACTTCGAAAATCTTTTGAGAACTTCAAGTGCCCAAACTTACAAAAAATCGCGAGAGATGGTGATACCGAAGAAAGTGTTTCATTGTGTATGCTCATTCTTACGTGAGTCATTTTGTCCGATAATAAAATATTCAAAATCTCCTCACAGCTAAGTGCTCTGCATTACTATTACTGAATTGAATTATCGACTTATTCAGCTTGGCAACACTAGTACAACCAGATGTTCATGTACCGAAGATTCAAACCTTGCCTACTTGGGTTCAGACTGCTCTAATGGTAGGTATAGAGTCCGTCAGTAGTCAACTGATTTCGCTTGAGATGAATCGGAGTCCTCGCAGAGACATTCACAGATCCAGTGAAAATGAAGAGGTGCACCCCATGGAAGAAACATCTTTTTTTTTTTTTTTTTTTTTTTTTGCTTTTCATTTCGTAGTAATTAGGGCCCTTGATATCAATCAATCAATCAATCAACAAACGCTCAAAATCCATCAGTTTCTGCACTTTTTGACTTGTGCTTTCCTCGGTTGCAGAAGTTACGAGAAAGATTCTAATCTGAAGGAACGGTTTAGCGCACTCCAAGCCGAGCACGAGAATCTTCAGGCTGAGATAAGAGTTTTGAACCAATCCCATCAAGATACTAATCACAAATTATTCATGACCGAGCAAGACCTGAAAACAGCTCAAGAAGAATTACGTAACCTAGAACTCGAACGAGTTCCTAGTCATCGACGCAATGAACATGAACAACACTACGATCTTGGATCAGATCAGGATGACTCAGATCAAGACCATCCACTCCGAAACTCTCAAAATCGGCGAGACTATCTTCTTCGGGCAGAACTGGAAGAGTCTAAAGCTGAGCTCACTAATCTTGGCGCTAAACTTGATCTGGCTGAAGCAGAAAATGAAAAACACGTGCATAAAATTGACGAGTTGAGTAAGAAACTAGATGACCTTGGTGATGTAGAAGAATTGAACCGCGGTTTGAGAGATCAGCTTGATGAAGTCCGGCATGAGATGGAACGAGCACGTAAATTGGAGAATGTAATTGAGAAATACAAAAAGAAGTTAGATGATTCTGCCGATCTTCGGAGGCAAATGAAGGTTTGTCTGTATTCCAAATCTTAAATCACTTCAAGCCTTCACCTTTTTTTTTAAAAAAACAAAGTTAACGTCCTAAAGTTTTTTCTAACGGAACCCGTAGGCATTAGAGGAACAAAATTCCGATTTACTCGATCGCAATACTGCCCTGGAAGATCAATACCGTAAAGTGGCGGCATTCAAACCGCTAATGGAACAATATAAATCGCAGATTGCTGCTTTGGAATCAGAAATTTCTTCTTACAAACGCGAGAACGGTCGATTACAATATGAACTAGAATCCAATATGTCGAAATTACAAAAGGCAGAAGAAGAGCGTGGCCGAGAAGCGGAAGAACGAGCATTGCTTGAAGATCGAGTGAAAGAACTTGAGGAGGAAAACCCAATTCGACATGTACGTCGAAGCAAAAAAAGTTCTGATCACGATGCAAGTGAAGAAGGTGATGCATCTAACACCGTCTTCGATACGAGTTTTGATCGTCATGCGGAAGAAGAAACTGGGATCATTGAAGGAATTGGGGGTGAATTGAACGATGCTATTGAGGGTCGAACGATGACCAGTCTCAAACTTGAAATCAGGAGATTACAGAGGGAATTGAAGATTTTGAAGGCCGCCCAAGGGGAAGAAGAGGTGGATGAGAATGGGCTCGGCAAAAAATCAAGGTACCTGATCCTTGAAAATTTACTGGAAGACGCTAATCGAATGAAGAAGAAATATGAAGATGATTATTTGAGACAGTACAAAGAAACGCTCGTATTATCAAATCAATTAGACCAAGTTCGAAGTGGTAAATCGGTGAACGGTGAAGGCCTTGAAGCTTCGATTGCACTAAGGCAAAGGCTTAATGAAACAACAGAAGAGCTCGAAAAGCTAAAGCTTGAGCACGCAGAATTAACAGTAACCTTTGCGCAAATAAATCAAGAGTTGACGGTAGCCAAGTCAGATCTCAATCTTGTTGGTAAAGATCAGATAGAAATGCTAAGTTCATTGAGAGATTCAGTTTCGACAGAGAAGATTGGTTTGATGAATGAGCTTGATCGTATGAAAATAGAGCAAACCAATCTTCGAGATCAAATTGCGATGAAAACCGAACAAATTAATTCATTGTTACTAGAAAAGATTTCTCTACAATCAGATTCAATTGATCAAAGAGAAAAGATGTTGAAAGAGATGACGGATCAAATCAAGAGTCCTAACGGGGAACAGATTTCTGAAGATGTCAGAACCAGATTGGTCGTCACTGAGCAACTTTATAAAGAAAAGGAAGGTGAATGTAAGATGCTTAAAGGAAAATTAGATAAGGCCAAATTATTCATCATGAGTCAAGATAAACTTTACAAGGAGTCAATGGATGGACGTGCCCCAAATCTCCTTCCCGTGGATGTTTCTTCTCTGGTAATTTTTTACAATTTCATTCTGCCAAACTATGTTTTTGTAGAATTCGACTCATTCTGATTTACATTTCATCTTAGACAAGTAACTTTGATGATACCGTGCAAACTTATCAGGCTGAATTAAGTTCATCCAAAGATATTATAGAAAGATTAAGGGTAAGTATCTAATTTCATTTTTTATAGGTTCTCAAAACTGATCAAGTTTGACGAATGTTTGTTGTTGATTTATTTATGTTGTTCTATTAAAACAGAATCAATACAATGAGATGCAAGCAAGATATGAGAAAGAGTTAAGATTAATGGCGTCAGCATGGCACAACTTAGGGCAACAAAAGATAAGAGAAACAATTGCATTGAATCGAAATGAACATTCAAATTCAAATTCATCACCTTCTTCTGGAGCAGTAGGATATCGAGGAACGGGAGGAGCCAATCGAAATCGTAATGGTCAAGTTGCCAATGGTGATAAGGCACTTGCTTCTGCTAGCCCCGCGTCTGTTCATAACTCCATTAACTTGGGTTTCGGTGGTCAGTTACGTCCTCAAAGTTGGGTTAAACAACAGAGAGATAGGTTAATAAATCAATACGCTTTAGTCAGTTTTATTTTTATTTTTTTTCTATTCATTTATTGATTTTTATTTTTGTTTACTGATTTTTTTTTTTGTTTTAGCTGCAACCTTAGAAGTCTTCAAGATGGGCAAAAAAGAAAAAAAAACTTGTATGGTTAGATTTTCATTCTTTTTCATGATTAGTTTTTCTCCTTCTTTGATTATCTTAATCTTGAAATCTTGACATTATTTATTTGTTCTTTATTTTGTGAATTCAACACGTAACTAACGATATTAAAACCAAATAAATTTTTCTTTTTCCTAAGAGCAAAATGAAATACAAATAAGTTATTGTATGATTGAGTATATATAGTAAATAGTAAACAAGCAGGAAAGAACATGAACTTTATATATATCTATATTTTTTGAATCGTAATTATTGTTAAATATCATTTTATTGTATACTTTTTTTCATTCCTTGTATTTATTATTCATTCAAATTGTGGTTATTTTTTTCTTTCTTTTATGATGTTTGTAAAGAAAAGGATAGTTATTTATTTCCATCAATTGATTTAAATATAAGCATCAATTTAATCTGCTCAACAGTTTTATATCCTTTGCTTGTTTAAATACAGATTTGGTTAATTCTTTGGTGAAACGAGCGACATTTGAGTTGAAACTAAAGACAGGTGACACGTAGTACCCAGAAGAGATGTTCAAGAGGTGTCACCCAGTCTGACTCTATGTGTTTGAAACTAAAGACAGGTGACACGTAGTACCCAGAAGAGATGTTCAAGAGGTGTCACCCAGTCTGACTCTATGTGTACTAATTTGGCTTATAAAAAAATAAAAAATAGAAATTACAAAAAAATTAATCAACAACAAACCGAAAGAAAAATCTAATTCAGATTATTTTCAATAATATGGCAGGTGTATCTCAACTTATCGATGACTGCGTGGATAAATTCAAGAATAAGTTCGAAGGTAAAATTGACTTCGAAGGACAGAGGAGAGCAGATCAGTTGAATACCTGGATCCTCTCCCTTAGTACTGTAAGCTACAATTTCGCTTTTTTTCTTTCTTTCCCTATTCTTTCACTTACTAAAATCATTCTTCTCCAATTATTCTTTTTTTTCTATAGGGTCTCGCAATCATAATTGGATATGTTTTACAATCCATGATGTTAACTTTTGGTATCTTTGGCGCCGGTCTTGTGCTTTCCTTGCTGGTATGTTTCTTTTTTCTCACTTTTGATGAACATGCAAATCCTTTTTTTTTTTTTTTCTAATAATAATGTTTTTTTTTTTTATCTTTCTAAAATAAAGGTTGTCGTACCACCGTGGCCTTTTTATAACAAACATCCTATCGCTTGGCTTCCTTCTTTGAAAAAACAAGGCAAAATTAAATCTAAATAGTAGATTGTTTTTTTACATTATCCTCTGTGTCCCCCCTTTTTTTTTTTTTTTTCTTCGATGGAATATAACTTTTTTTTTTTTTTTTGAACTCAAGTGAATTTCATCTTATTTCTAAATCTTCCACATGCCTAGTTTTCTTCTTCTAAAAAGCAACCAAAAAATTTTCAATAAAATATACCTGGGTTTCCTACAAAGAAAGAAAAACCATATAAATCTTTTCTTTTTTTTCTTCTTAACTTATCCATGGGCAGTTTTTGTCTCAGGATGCAGGTGTGTCGAGTTGACCCATGAAAGAACGGGTTCAGGCACCCCATCTCACACTTCGGACTCAACCTGCACTGACCTGTCACTTAGGGTCGGGTTTGGGTAACTGGGTTTTCATGTAAGCGTGGCTTTCAAAAGGTCAGAAACCATTATGAATTTCTGACCTGTTAACTTGATAATTATTATGTGATTCAAACTTGATCAGGACGAGCAACAACTCAACTTTGTTGGACTCAGACTTAGATCCCCTCCATGTGATCTTAGCAATTAGTCCCCAAGAGTGCTCTAGCTCTTTCCCTCGCCAACATCTCCATCTCAGCCAATTCTCACCATTCTAGCAAGTTGAATCTTTAGACCTCAGCGGGTGACATTAATAAGAACCTCAGTAATCAAACACCCACTCCCCCAACTGTTCTAACTGGAGAATGCCCCCTAAGTTCCCAATCCATTAGCAAACCAGCCACCAAATGGACAAAAACCACCAGCAATATCTGGGCCCACTTCAACTCCATTGGTCAAAGTCTAAATTTTCTGCTCCACACTGAATTCCCATATGTTTGAAAATCTAAACTGACCTTTTTCACTAATTTTTCATTTATGATTTAGATGAAGAGAAGCGAGAAATATGTGCATTCTGAAAGCTCAATGTATGAGTGCCAAATTGTTGTGTGACGCAAAACATCTCGGGAAACACCTAGGCTTGTGAGATATAAAAGCTTTTAGAATAAGTTGAACCAGAAATTTTTGACCAAATTGGGTGCAACAGACAGTACTTCAAACTGTATTTTTTGTTAGAAAAAGGCAAGGGACATTCTAAAAAAGTGTCTCATTGTAGACAAACTCCCCTTCAACTTCAAGCCAGTTGAGCACCCACTTGTTAAGGGACTCATGTGCGTCATCCAGCCTCAGGTTAAATTGTATCAAAGAACATTCATGAAGGACACTGTGGAGATGTATCAGTCCATGAAATCTCAAGTTGCTCAAGAGATTTCTGAAGTTGAATCAATTGAAATAAAAAATTCTCTGTGGACACCATCAGGCCAGGCAGCCTTCATGGTAATAACAGCGCCCTTCTGTTGGAAATCTAAGTGACTCAAGATTAAATATCTCTAGCTTAAAGTTTATCACTATAAAAATTAATTAAACTATTATTAAAAACTATACTAAACTACAATAAATACTCCACTAAACTAGCACTTAAGCTTGTTTGAGTTAGTTATATAATTTTTTATTTTATTTACTACGTTCTATTATTTATTTTACTATTTATTTTACTATCAAAATATTTGTCTAGTTTTCACTCCAATAATTATGTAAGCTAGACCTATAAATAGTAAAGCATTTTTGTTTGAAATAAATCATCAATTCTACAATCTTTCAACCTCTAAAAAGCAGTGATTTCTATCTTCCATCTCTCAATTATCAGCCCAGTTGCAGAGCTTTTGGCTTAGCTCAGAATTTTCAGTTCAAAAATTCTTCAACTTCATCATGGCTGTTTGAACTCTTGAAAAGTTGATTATTTCTTTCAAAGAGCTTCCTCCACCCCAAAGTGGTTTGGCCATCTGAGTGCTTGTTAAATGGAAGGATTTTCATCAGTTTCCTTTCATCACTGTTTATAATCCCTCCTCAAACCTGAAAAATTGAACACAACTAAAAGAATAGTTAATTTTATATTATTTGTATTTATAAAATTTCGCTCTCTTTTATTTATAAAATAAGAAACAAAATAAATTCATTTTACCTAAAAGGTGAAGATAATGTGAAAAAAATAATAGAATGAAGTTTCAATATTTATGATAACAATTTATTTTGTTTTTTTAATTAATAATAAAAGGGGGTTGTTTTTTCGCACCGCCCAAAACCTGTCGTGCACCTTGACGTCAGGAGGCCGTCAAGCGCTTTTTAAATTTTTTAAATATCTTTTAAAAATACTTCTAGGTGTCCTAGAGTAACCAAACTTTTTTCCCAGCATCCTGAGTACCCCTCCTTCATCTTCTGAGCTTTTTAGCTCCAACAAAGAAATTGAAATACTCCATATTTGGGGAGTACACAAAATAAAATAAAAAAAATAAAAAAAAATGGTTAATGCGGGAAATATGGCCTGAAAACTTTATTACATGGATTTCAACCTTATTGGAATATGGGATAAATATATACAACATGGGGAAGCAAAAAAAGTACGTTTTATGTTTACTTTTGCAAAAACTGGCGCAAGTACCAAAATTTTGCAAAAGTAAGCGTGAAACGTACTTTTTTTTGCTTCCCGTGGAAAATATTTTTATCCCATATTCCAAAAAGGTTTAAATACATTTGATGAAATTTTCAGGCCATATTTCCCGCATTAACCATTTTTTTTTATTTTTTTTTTTGATTTTGTGTACTCCCTAAATATGGAGTATTCAATTTCTTTGTTGGAGATAAAAAGCTCAGAAGATGAAGGAGTGGTACTCAGGATGCTTGGAAAAAAGTTTGGTTACTCTAGGACACCTAGAAGTATTTTTAAAAGATATTTAAAGAAATTAAAAAGCGCTTGACGGCCTCCTGACGTCAAAAGGGGGTGCGCGACAGGTTTTGGGTGGTGCGAAAAACAACTCCCCAATAAAATGATATTCAAAATTGGAATATTTAAAAATAGATAATAAAATATATGAATGATTTAATAATGAATATTAATAAAAAATATCTTGATATTTTATTTATATAATTGGTAAATGTAAATATGATTTATTTTAATCTCATTTAATTGATAATTTATCAAATGATTAATTTTATGATTTGAATTTTAATTTGATTGATTAATTTTTATAAAAATGATATAATAATTGATTGAAAGATTGTTTTTGATTGATCAAAGATTATTAAATTGGTTTCAATCATTGCTACAATTGATTTCAAATCTGAGAACAAAGAGTCATGGTTTCATAGTATTGTTTCGCATCAATTTTTATTTAATTTTATTTTTAATTTCTAGAGCCTTAGATAACCAACTCCCAGAAATTACATCAACGACTCCCATTTGGTCTGCAGGACCAAAAATTGGAGTCATTTCTCCAATTCTAAAACTTTTTTTGGGAGTTGTTGCTCCAAATCCCAAAAAACATCAACAAAACAAAAAAAAAATGCAACTCATCAGTGAGCTCTTCAATGGCCTTTAAAATTTTAAATCAAGGAGGAAGGCCTGAATTAGGTATACCCTCAAATTTTTAAAACTATCCCATGTATTTTTCATTTTTATTTTTTCCCTTTTTGTTCAGCTCTTTATGTTGAAATTTGGGGTAAAATCTTGCCTCCTGGCCTTTTCTTAAAAAAGGAGAACCCTGGTATCTGAGTCCAGCCAAACCTATTTTATCCTTTGATTGTCACTGTCATCAATCTGTACGGGATAAAAAAATTCTCATTCCTGAATCAGGGATCCAGGAAATCTTGCTTGAAGAAAAATCAACACTCTTCAACAAAAATCAGATTTCCCCCGCTAGCTTTGAATTCTTGATTTGGTGAGAAAAGAACCTTCTCAGTTCTTTCAATAATATTCTTTTTAATTAACCTCAACTTAAAAACTCTCATTAGCTTGATATCTCAGCAATCAACTAGATCTGAAGGCTTCATCTTAAAACTTAAACTTGTGGATACTTGTTTGAATCCGATTTCAATCTTCTATTTTCTTTTCTTCACTATCATCGTTCTCTTTCTTCAAAAAATCATTCTTATCTTCTTGTTTTTATCTTTTTCATCATTATTTTTTATTCTTCTTAAAAATCATAAAAAGAAAAATCCCGATTCACTTTTTTATCTTCTTCTGTTGTGGAAACTCCTCAAGTTATTACTTGCTTCACTGCGGTATGGATTTAATGTTTATCTTGTCTTATTTATATTACTCTCATACACTGCTCTTGTTTTTTTGTTTTTTTGTTTTTCTCATGTTTTCTTTTTATTGGTTTTGGCTTTTGGTTCTTAGCAATTTTAAGCTTTTATTTCAATACTTTATTTTTGTGTTTTCATTCAAAAATCAGTTATAATTTGGTTTGGTTCTAAGTTTGGTAATTTCTGGTTTATCTTTTTCTTCTTGTGAATTTTATCATCATTGAAACCTGAGTTTCATTCAATGAAGGAGGAAAATGAAATAAAAATTATTCCAAAAAACAATCACTCATTCAGTTTTGTGTGTGGAGCCATGCCAAAATTTGGAGGGAATGCCCACAACGGTCCAACCTTGTTTATTAAAAAATTTCATGGCCTTGGAGAGACTCATTCAAAAGCTGTCGAGATACAAAGAACAGAGAAAAAGAAAGGAAGGAAAAACAAGAAAATAACATACCATAGTGCTACTAATTTCAGGGTATACCAAGTGGGGGTCTTTCTTGCTGAATAAAAAATTTTGAGGCCATTGGGGAGCTCACTAATGAGTTCCAATTTTTTTTTTTTTGTTTAATTTTTTTGGAATTTGGAGCAGCAATTCCCAAAAAAAATTTAAAATTAGATCAACAACTCCTATTCTTGGTCTGGGGGAACAAATGGGAGTCAGATCATCCCGGGGAGTTAGTTATCTAAGGCTCAATTTTTAAATAATAAAAATTTTATTATTATTATTATTTATTTTTAAAGTTTCTGGATTGAAATTATCTTACCATTAAAATTTCAATCGTTTCAGGTTTGTTCTCTCCTTTTTACTCTTTTGATATTCTTGTTATCTGTCACTTTTTGGAGGAAAATTCATAAATGCATTGGATGTTAATTATTTATTTTTAATTTTTTCAATTAATTTTATCAAGGGGATTAACTTTCACACTTCCTGAATTTGATTGCCCAATTCCTCTTTGAGGAGGGGTTGGGTTTTTTGTCTTGAAAGATGGAGGAGATTTGAGAAATGGTAGTGTCATTTTGGGAAAATTAGATAGAAAACCTTAGCCAAGGCAAGAGAAAGATTGCTCTTATAGATATGAGTAACCAGATTTTTAATCAAATTTTATTTTAATAAAATTTCATTTACTGCACCGCCCAAAGTTGCTTGCGCACTGCCTTTTTGACCATCAGGGGATGTGAGTTTTTCTTTATTTTTTTAAATATTTTTAAAAAATACCTTTCAAGGCTCAAAAAAAAATAGCCAAAATTTTTGGCAGCCTCCTGAGCACCCCTGCTTCATCTTCTGAGCTCTTTAGCTCAGAAAAAAAATATCCAAGTAGTCCTTATATAGGTATTACACAAAATCAAGCAAAAAATCAAAAAATGTTTAAATCTTGAAAAAGCAAATGTAAAAGCAACTTTGTTTTCTTTGCCATGGATAAAAGTTTTATCCCACTTTCCAATGAGACTGAAATGACTGTGAAAAACTTTTTCAGCTCATCTTTCCCGCATTAACCATTTTTATTTATTTTTTATTTGATTTTGTGTAATCCACATATAAAATAGGAATGCTTTATTTCTGAGCTAAAAAAGCTCAGAAGATGAAGCAGGAGTGGTCAGGTGGCTGCCAAAAATTTGTGGTTATTTTTTAAACCTTTGAAATTATTTTTTGAAAAATATTGAAAAAAATTAAACAAAACCAACATCCCCTAGCGGTCAAAAGGGCAGTGCGCAATCAACTTTGGGTGGTGAAAAAATTAATGCCCTTTTATATTTAAAATAAAATTTAATTCAAAATCTGCTTACAGCGCAATCATTCTCTTGCCTTGACAAGGATTTTCCTAAAATGACACTACCATTTCTCAAATCTCCTCCATCATACAAGAAAATAATTCAGACACCACCTGAGATGACTGTCTCTAAAGGCTAAGATTGATCTGTATTTTAAAGAACCAACAATAAAATTAGATTCCTCTTTTGACATCCTTGTTTGTTGGAAGGTCCACACCCCACAATTTTCTACTGTTTCAATTCTAGCTCAACAAATATTGATGACTCCAGTGACTTCAATCGTCTCAGATTTGTCAAATTAATTTTAATTCTAAAAAAAGAAAAGAAATCACAAAAGATTGTGAGTTAAAAAACTGTATGAAAATACGCAGTAAAAATTTTAATATTTATTTTTATTTAAATTTTGCTTACTTTAGGTTTTCAGGATTCACCTAAAAAGAAGC
>KN361181.1:14295-25628 GCA_000785685.1 Uromyces viciae-fabae | reverse complement strand
GTATATTACAGAGAATAAGTACATAGAGAAAACTCCTTGACAGCAGAAATTGCTATGTAGAACATG
Source organism: Uromyces viciae-fabae (assembly GCA_000785685.1). Classification (NCBI taxonomy): domain Eukaryota; kingdom Fungi; phylum Basidiomycota; class Pucciniomycetes; order Pucciniales; family Pucciniaceae; genus Uromyces; species Uromyces viciae-fabae. Next base: position 25,562 of record KN361181.1, on the reverse strand, counting down.
TGATGTACTGAAATACATAACTCATTTAAAAATAGAGATATTCCCTTGAAATCAAATTTTCCCTCGAAGAATAGACACTGAACTATACAGGAAAAATACATAAATGATCAGAAAATGAAATAAATAAATAGAAAAGTAATTTTGAAATCGTTGCATAAATTCCGCTTTTTTACGCAATTTACCTCTTTTTAGCATAAAAACAACAATGATCAAAAAATGAAATAAATAAATAGAAAAGTAATTTTGAAATTGTTGCATAAATTCCGCTTTTCTACTGACCTTTTAAAATTAGATAACTGACTGAATTTCCATTGTAACAATATTTGAAATATATAGAAAGCATATTCAGACGAAGGAGAACATTAGATAAATCACACAGCCTGAGATCTTTTACTGTCAAAAAGATCCCATAGGTATTGTCATTCTTCATTCTTTTTCATTTTTATGTTCATTGTTTTTCTTTTACTTAAAAGCAATTTACCTCTTTTTAGCATAAAAACAACAATGATCAAAAAATGAAATAAATAAATAGAAAAGTAATTTTGAAATTGTTGCATAAATTCCGCTTTTCTACTGACCTTTTAAAATTAGATAACTGACTGAATTTCCATTGTAACAATATTTGAAATATATAGAAAGCATATTCAGACGAAGGAGAACATTATATAAATCACACAGCCTGAGATCTTTTACTGTCAAAAAGATCCCATGCTTTCAAAATAAAATCAAATTATACATAAACCTACTATTTCATCATGAGAATTTGAATACAAGGCTTCAGGTCGCCTCTGAGGCTTCTAAAAGATATAAATAGGGCTCTTCCAATCGCTCTTCATCCCCCATCACTTTAATTACCTAGAACTTTGTAGTTTTTAACATTTTTATGTCTGAAAATCCTGTGCACCAAGTATTTTTTGATCCAACCCCTGCTGTTTCTTCCTAAGAACAGTTTTCCTATGTCTCACAAATGAATCCCTTGAATTTGACATGCTCTTCATTGGAATCTTGTTGATATAATAAACATCTCTCAAAATACAGTTAGTGGTAAGTATACTAATAAATTAAAAAGTAGTAAGTACTTTTTACCTAGTATATTTTCTGCACTTAACTTATCATAGGGCATTAAATCACCCCTGCATAGCAGGCCCCTACACTCAGGGCTTTTAATAACCCCAGTACCATACTGGCCCCTGTTATATTCGAAGGTTTTTTCAAAACCACCCCTATCTGTGAGCAGATAGGTCCCTTCTACCAAAAGAAAGGGCTTTAAATAACCCCAGCACAGCTGGCCCCTTATCTTAAAAATTATTATTTAAAAATATTAAAAAAGTATATTAAATTATAAAAAAAAGATTTAAATATAAATAAAAATCTTATAACATACTTCTTTGCACCTTGTGTAGCTAGTAGAGTTAGGCTCTAGGCATCACATAGGCTGACATTTCTACTAAAACAGCACCTCAGATGTTGCAAGGTGTACCTTAGAAAGTTCATTTGACTGTAGGCGTCTTTTTACTAGATTGGGGGTGTTATTTTTGCACACCTGTTAATAATATTTATGAAAACAATAACAAATTGAGAAATAAAACAAATAAATCAAAAAATGATAAGTTAAAAAATAAAAAGCAATTATAATTTGAATGAGTCCCACTATTATGCATTTGTTGAAGCTGAATTTTGAATTTTGCTGCAGGTAAAATTATAAGTTACCAAATGAAAAAAAAAATTAATAAATATTTTTTTGAATAAATTCAAGTTATATTAGATGGATTTTATGAACCCTCAATTGTACAATAGGTAATTTTTGTTACACCTGAAATATGATTGTTTAACAAAACTGCATCTTTGTAATTTAAACCACATTCAATGAAATCTTAAGTTGTATCATCTTGGCTCAATCAAACTGGGAGAATTTCTCTGAGCTTTTGTTCCAGTGTAATATGCAAGCCATGGCTATCTGGTATTTTACACCTTTTTGGAAGGCATCAAATATTTTTTTTTTGAATATTTGAGTATTCATAGATATTCAAATATATATATATATATATATATATATATATATAAATGAAAAAAAAAATATTCTGTATTTCATTGTGGTTTCAAGTATATCTCCAGTATTACATCTCATTTCTTCAACTATGATGTATTTTACAACATTTATTCACTATTTAAAAACATTTATTTACTATTTAACAACATTTGTTTACTATTTAAAAACAGTTATTTACTACTTAACAACATTTCTTTACTATTTAACAACATTTATTTACTATTTAACAACATTTATGTACTATTTAACAACATTCATTTGCTATTTAACAACATTTATTTACTATTTAACGACATTTATTTACTACTTAACAACATTTATTTACTATTTAACAACATTTATTTAATATTTAATCTCACTCTTTCATCTTATTTTTTTAATCAACCTGTGATTTGTGTTTAATCAACCTGTAATTTATTATTTATAAGCCTTATCAACAGAAGTGCCACAGAGCCAAGAACTCATACACATATTAGCTTCTACTGAGTCACCTGAGAGAGAGACCCTTTTTACTGTAACCAGATTACCACATTGTGAGAAGACATGTTCACTTGCTTCAGAACTTTCTGGAATTGCAAGGTAGTCCCTGGCAATAATTGCAAGCATTGGAAGGAGATATTTATTCTCCTTCCACCATTCAATGATGTGTTTTTTGAAAGGTGGTTTTTCCATTTGCAGATAGGTTAAGATTTTGTTGTTTGGAGCCTCTTTCAATACCTTTTTGTAGCTTTGTAAGGCATGGAAATTCTCTTTCTCCTATTTCTTTCTGGTTGTTGTCTCTTTTTTTTTGAGAATCTTTGATTTTTTTCAACTGCTTTTCATGATTTCCTGAAGAGTACTCTTTGAAAACAGCACACAAAACTTTGAGGCATTCATCTTTAAATTGAATCTGAGTCACATTTCTGTCAACTTGCTCAATGTTTTCACCAAAAAGTCTTTGCTCAAAGAAAGTGAGCTTGAATTGTGGATATAATACCACCGCGAGTATCAAGTTTTCCGAGTGAATTGAGAAGTAGCCTTGAATTTTATCAATTGCTGCATTGGAAGCAAAAACCATTATCAAACTAGATGAGTGCCTTGAATTGGTGAATTCACTAATTGTTTTGTTGCAGTGATCCATGATAGCAGTGTAACATAATCAGGAAAAAACAATGATCACTAGATGAAAAGTGACATCAAGCAACATTGGCTACTCATCTGTTATAGCTCTGGCTCTATTAAACCTCAACTCCATTGGCCCCTATGTGTGCTGCAGGGAGCTGGCCCAGTGTTGATCTGGACACATAACAGATAGAATGATGAACTTTGCCTGATGTCACCTGTCATCAAGTGATCATTGTTTTTTCCAGGTGCATGGTATCACAATTGTGAGGGTCACATATAATTTGCCCGTGGTGTTGATTGAAGCCTGTTGAAACTTTTCCAAACACTTGTGAATCCACCAAAAAAGCTTCCAATCTTTTTCTGTTCTTGGATCCTTTTAAAATCTACGTTAAGCATCATCACAGTTTAGTCAATGGTCTAAATCTAAACTCATGTTTAAAAACAAGGAAATATAAAATATTAAGTGAAACTTACCATCTTGCAAGCTTTCCAATCATCAACTTCTTTCACACCTTCTGCATCAATTTCTTGCAATCTGCCAGAATTCTTCTTGCCCTTCTTTTTCAATTAATTTTTTTTTTTTTTTTTCTTGATTGTTTGTTTTTTTTTGTATTAGGAGAGAAGGTATCAATTGCAGGTTTTTGGACCACAGCTAAATTAAGCATATTGTAGGTGGAATTCCATTGGGTTGCAATGTTGATGATGGTTTTTAATTCTTTTATTCTTTTGTCTTTACATAAACCTTGGAAAAACTTGAAGACTTGGTCTGATTGGCGGATATGCAAAACAACCGTTCACAGCTTTGATAATGATGGCTCAACCACTTTGAGAATTTCATTTGCCACATGATTCAGAATGTCAGCAAAGAATTGAATGTGAGATTCAAGTGAGTCCAGAAGTTTGGTATCAAGTGCCGTTTGGATGAATTTGTAATTTTTGGATGCATTTTCAAAGGTGATTGAAATTATTTTCATGCCAAGATATGATAGACTGACTTTGCCATTTGATTGGTTGTCACCAGGAGAACTTGATGCATTTTAAAAATTGGAAAATGTTTGAGAGGAGGTTTCATCTTCCAAAATGTCCAGAATTTCAATATTAGTTCTTTTTTTGGAAGTTGATTCAGAGCTCAAATTTCAAGTCTCAAAGAATTCTTGAAGAATTTCAAGGATCTTTATATGAATGTTAACACCAGTGTGTTTTTTTCTCACAATGTCTTGAATCCAGCAGTTTCAGAAAGTGGAATCCAATTCTTTCAGATGAGATCACAAGTTATTGAAATGTACGGAGTTCCGTTGGCTGAAGAACAGATATTGGTGGTGAAGGAAAATTTCTTCGCTTGATTTTTTAATAAATTGAATACCTACGGCTTACTATCAGAATATAGTGCTTTTATTATTTGTAAAACTGTGGTTTTGTTCATGATTGAAATTCCAGGGTCTATTCATTGTATAATCATGAGGAACTTGAGTGACTTCACTTTAGCATAAGGGGGCTTTTCTTCAATGATCCAGTCACTCAGATCAGATTCAAAATTTGTTTTTCTTTGTTGGAGGGGTCCTTCACAGATAGATTTCAATGGGGCACCTGATAATTTGGGAGTGGGAGTAACAGTTTGTTGCAATTTGGTCCTCATGAACACTCATAAATTTATGCCATATTCTCAGTTTTCTCATAAAGAAATCTTATCAATTTCTAAGTAAATAAATTAAATAAAAATAGTAAAAAAGTAGAATGAAGATAAAATATTTTAGTAGATAAGATAAGCAGTAGTAAGTATCTTGTAGTCTTTGAAACCTGATCTTCAGTAGTCTAAATTATTCTCAAGTTATATTTTTTATATTTTGATTTATTTTTTTATTATTTGGAAGTTAAGTATTTAGAATTAATGCCTCTATTTACAATGTAAAGATTTAAACTATAGTAGCAAGCTAAAATACTGTGATTAAGAGGCATTGACCCGTTTCAAGTTATTTTTATCATCTTTAGCTATTTTAAATATTTTCTTCACTTTTCATTTTTTTTAGAACCATTCTAAACCCCTGACATGTTGTTCAGGGGGCTTATTATGTTTTTATTCTATTTAAACTGCTGTTGTCAGAAATAAATAAAACTATTGGTTCTTCTCACTCTTTTTCCGTGAAGCTTTCCTAGAAGCATCAAGCTCCCTGAGATCCTCTAGTCCCATACTCAATCTCATGAAAATTAATTATTAAATCATAAAAAATTATTAAATAACTTTTAAATCATTAATAAAAAAATTCATATATATTTTAGGGCATAATTTTAACACAGTTTCTTCAGCCCATTTGAGAGCTAGCTTCCATTCACCAGGGTGCTGGCAAGATACATGGTTCACAAAATCTGTCTTGGTTGCTTTGTTTCTAATTAATTGTTCACCACACCAGAACCTTCTCCCACTTGAATCTGCTCTGCAAAGAAGGAGCATGCTGTCACCAATTGATTAATTGACATATACCAATGCTTCTTTGGCTAAAAGATAACTGGAGACTGATTGGATGTGGGTTGTAGTGAGCTTTCTTGAGGCTCAATGGGGCAGGAGCTTTGACTCATTATCTTTGATTGACCTATACAATTGTTAAGTTTTTTGGATCAAAAGAAGTGAAAAAAAAAACAGTTTTAAATTTGAATTTTGATAAAATAAAATTTAAATAAAGTCAACAGAATAGGAAAACATACTTATTGATCTAGTTTATCTTGAATATTCTGGAACAAATAAGTCAAAAAAACATCAGTTTGAATCCTTATAAAATATATAATAAAACATACTTATTGATCTAGTTTATTTTAAATATTTTGAAACAAATAAGTCAAAAAATCATTATTTTGAATCCTTATACAATAAAATAAAGTGAAAAGAATATGGAAAAATACTTATCAATCTAGCTCATGGGAGGAAAGTGGACAGAACACCAGGAAAGGGATGACAATATGATATTGGGATATGCAGCCCAGAGGGCTGTAGCTGTGCTTCTGGCCCATGGCCAACTGGCATTGTCAAAAAAAAACCCAGTCCAATATTCAAAAAAATATTTGAAAAATCCAAAAAAAACATCAAATAGCAAATCAAATCAAATCAAATTCAGATAGTCAAATCAAATTGATTCAAACTGCCATGCCTTGACATTATGCGTGTTTTCTAATTAAATAGCTGAGTTTTTGAATTTTGTTTCTCTATTTGATGCTGTAACTTCTGATATTCTAGCTCATGCATCCAAAGTTCCCAATTATAGTTTTGTGTCTCCAAATCCAATGAGCATTTACTGTTTCAACCATTAGCTGAACCAAGCAATGCATATGCTATTTTATTCTCAATATCTAGGTGTTGTTGTTCAATATCCTTTGCTTCAGACCCTTTGAAAATTTCTTCTTTGCTAGTGGGGAGGAGCCTCTATGCTAATTGATCTATGTGAGTTCTTTTTTTATCTTCAATTCACATCATTCACAGCCTGACCTACATTAGAATTTCTGCAACCTACACTGTCATGGGGTTGGATTGAGAGGCTGCACTCTGAGTTTTTGAACTTGTGCTTTCAAAAGAATCTTGAATTTGGGATGGGTGGGTCAATGGTGAGTAACTCAAATCCTCAGAGATATATGGTTCATTGGCATCATTAGAAAGATGTGATTGATCAATTTGAGTTTGTTCTTAACTTTCTTGTGTTTGTGTTTGGAAAACATTGCTCATTTCATCCCATTCAATTGAAAAATTGGTGAGCAGTGAGTCTTAAATTGCATTTTCTTTGTTATTGGATTTGTTAATGTTGAGTTGATGAGCAGGCCCTAAAGTTTCATCAACAGTGGCTCCAAGCTCATGTCCAACCAGAGGAACTATTGATGGTTGTTCAGCAATCACAGGTTATAGGACATAGAAATATGGGAATTTTCTTTTTTAATCACTGCTAATGAGACCAGGTCAGTCAGTGTTAAAAATTCTACCTTACCATTAATTTGGTTTTTTTTCAACTTTTCCAAAATACTCAAACTCCTCTTCCAAAGGACATCCATCAGTTGTAAAAAATTTCCTCTGATTTCCTCCAGCTTCATCTAAAATACCCTCCCCAATTTTAAAAAAAAAAAAAAAAAAAAATTCAATGCAAATTGAAACAAAATAATAAGCATAAAAGGTGATGTTTTATAATACCTGCTGCTCAATACAACACCCCTTGAGATTCCCTTGAGATTAAATATGCTGTTTGCTTCCAATTAATTTGAATTTTTTTCTCCTACCTGCTTCTTTGAAATGGTATTTACTCTCCATGGTTGATAATTTCCCTTGATTGTCAACCAATCAATCATTAAATCAAGTGATGATTTACCATCAGAATTTCTATCATTAGTCCAGGAGAATTTTTTTAGCACCTCCACTTTATCTGGCTCCTGTTGATTTATGCTGTCCTTGTGTAGTTGATTTATAAATTCTTTGAATTAAAAGTTCCTGGCTTGGTGAATTCCTCAATCACCATGGGAAAACTGGGCTCTCCGGCTGTCCAGTGACACCAAAAGAACAAAGGGGCCCTTTGTACTTTTGGTGTCACTGGTCAGCCAGTGAGCCCGTTTTTCCCATGGTGAATGTTTGCACAAGATTGGATCATTTTTGGAGGAGGGTTATTATTTTGGAAGAGTTCAAGAGGTTGCAGGCCTTGAAGATCCATAATTCACCTTGCTGTTGTTCATGGGGTAGACATATAATGGCTGAGGAGCTTCAGAATTTGTAGATAGAAATTGACATATTCAAAATCTATTTATTCTACAAAAAAAACAACACAAAAAAACTCACAAGTATGTTGTTTGATGAGCAGCATTGATATTACTTGGAGTGACTGGTGGGTTGTTTAAGTTGGAATGGAGTACTTTTTGTGATGGTTGATTGGGACAATAGTTTGAGTTGACTTGTGGATGCGAGTGATTTTGATCCATTTGATTTTGGATTCTGTTTGATTGATGGATGAGAGATGAAGATGGCTGGTGTGGTGAGCCAAACCAGAATAATCATTGAAAAATTATAGGTTTAAAATATGGGGCGTGCTAAAACGACACCCCTAATCTACTAAAACGACACCTTGGGTCAAAGGTACGGCACAAGGCTTGCCTTGCGACATACTGGGTGTTGTTTTAGCACAAAATCACCCGCACCAGGTGTCGTTTTAGACAACTGGTAAAAAAATGAAACAACACCCCCGGGGGGTGTCGCTTTAGTAAGGTCACCCCCCCATGGGGTGTCTTTTTAGTAGGACAAAAAAAAAAACAAGAGGAAAAAAAAGAAAGAAAGAGAAAGGTAAAAAAGAAACAAAAAAACAAAAAAAGGAAAAGGAAAAGAAAATAAGAAGAAAAAGAAGAAGAAGATAAAGAAAAAGAAAGAAAGATGAAAAAAAATGAAAAAAAATGAAAAATGAAAAAAAATGAAAAATGAAAAAAAATGAAAAAAAAAAAGAAAAAGAAAAAAAAAAGAAAAAGAAAAAAAAAAAAGAAAAAAAAAAGAAAAAAAAAAAAGAAAGAAAAAGAAATAAATATAAATAAAAGTAAATTGAAAAAAAGAAACAAAAAAGAAAAAGAAAAAGAAAAAGAAAGAAATATAAATAAAAGTAAATTAAAAAAAAGAAAAAAGAGAGAATAAAAACATGAGAAAAATGGAAAGAAACAAGAGTAAAAAAAATACAAAAAAAAAGTGTAAAAAAAGAGAAAAAAAGAGAAAAAAAAAAAGAGAGACAGAAAGAGAGAAGGAAAAAAAAGGATAAAAAAAGGAAGAAATCAAGGATTTTTTCTTCTTTTCTTCTCATTTTTTTTGCATTTTTTTTACTCTTGTTTCTTGATTCTTTTTAAAGAAAGGATTTTTGCTTTTTTTCTTCTTCTTTTTTTCTTCTTTCCTCTTTTTTTTTCTTCTTTTTCTCATTTTTCTTTTCTTATTCTTTTTTTTCTTCCTTTCCTTCTTCTGTTTTTCTTCTTCTTTTTCTTATTTTTTTTCTTGTTTTTTTTCTTGTTTTTTTTTCTTGTTTTTTTTCTTGTTTTTTTTCTTCTTTTTTTTCTTGTTTTTTTCTTCTTTTTCCTTCTTCTTTTTTTTCTTCTTTTTTTTCTTCTTTTTTTTTTTTTTTTTTTTTTTTTTTTTTTTTCTTCTTTTTTTTCTTCTTTTTTTTCTTCTTTTTTTTCTTCTTTTTTTTCTTCTTCTTTTTTTTCTTCTTTTTTTTCTTCTTTTTTTTCTTCTTTTTTTTCTTCTTTACTTTCTTCTTTTTTTTCTTCCTTTTTTTCTTCTTTTCTTTCTCCTTTTCTTTCTTCTTTTTCTTCTTCTTTGTTTTCTTCCTTTTCTTCTTCTTTTTTTTCTTCTTTTTCTTCTTCTTTTTCTTTTTCTTCTTTTTCTTTTTCTTCTTCTTTTTCTTTTTCTTTTTCTTTTTTCTTTTTTCTTTTTCTTCATCTTTTTTTTTCTTCTTACTCTTCTTCTTTTTGTTCTTATTTTTCTTATTTTTCTTTTTTCCTCTTTCTTCTTCCTCTTCTTTTTTTTTTTTTCCTTTTTTCTCTTGTTTTTTTTCTCTTCCTCTTTTTTCTCTTCTGTCTTTTGTTCGCTCTTTTATTCTTTTTTCTCTTTCTTTTTTTTTTTCCTCATTTAATTTCTCTCTTTTTTTCTTTCTTTTTTTTTTTTTTTCTATTATCTCTTCTTTTCTCATCCTTTATTTTCTCTGTTTTTTTCTAATTTTGTTTTACCTTTTTTTCTTTTTTTTTTTTACCTTTTTTTTTTTTTCTACAACAACACCCCCCCGGTGTGTTGTTTACTAAAACAACACCCCCGTGGGGGTTTTTTATTTTTTTTCTGGGGTGTCTAAAACAACACCCCCCCTGAGTCAAAATTAACTAAAATGACACCCCTGGCCATTGTACCGACGGCCAGGGTGTCCTTTTAGTAAATCAGGGGTGTTGTTTTAGCACACCCCTAAACTATACGCAGAAAGTGGGACAAAGTCAAACATCAAAGAGAGCCTCACAATCACAAAACATGGCAATACCTTGGCACTAGTTCCAGCCACCATTTCATCATTTCACTCAAACTTGTTTCCATGCATACTGAATCCCTATTTATCATCCATTTTTAATTTGTTCATATGTTTCAGCCATACTTGGACCTTGTTACTGTTGTATGCACCCTTCTCTTTCATCACAGGCACTAAGCCTCTCTTTCTTGTTGTTACCCTGCTCTCAGGGATTTTTGGTCTATAATTACCCCTCCTCTATACTCTTTTGTTTCCCCATCAGATGATAATAGATTATTTAGCACATATATTGTTAGATAGATATCTCCTGGTCAATAGTTAAAAGAATTAGATATTAGTTTATATTAAAGCAATCAGATAAGTCCCCTGCAACCATAGGGTTAGTTGCAGATAAATCAGAGTAATTATATCCCCATTACCCAGCTTGTGCAGTATCCAGTCTGTAGACCATCCCTCAGTTGAACCCAGGACTTCTTCATTTAACCACATACAACAGTGGTCCAGCTACGCTGTGGTTAGTGTTAGCTTAGCGCAGCTCTAGCTTTTTTCAGCTAATGCTGATGTTAGCGTTAGCGTTTTTTTTTTTTTAAGCTAACCACTAACAAATTTTTGAAAAAAAAAAAAATCTAGTGCAGCAAAGCGTTAGCTTTTTTTTCTAAAAAAAGGCTAACTCTAATAGGATTTTCAAAATTCAACTGGTTAGCAATGTTAGCGTTAAAAATAGCTGCGCTGACATCTAGTGTTAGCTTAGACGTGGCTAACACTAACCATTATCATATTACCCTGCTCCCTCTTTTGCCTCATTTTGTTCTGTTTCTTGGATTCCTTCCTCAACTTGTTTTGACTTGTTTTTTGTGCTTTCATGAGTTAAATCAAGTCCCCGGGCCGGTGTCAAGCCCAAGATCAATCATTTTGTCAATCAAGTTATTTACAAGGGACAGGGTAGGCAACAGAGGAACAGGTAAGAGAAATGAGTATTTCAATTTAATTTTTTTATTTTTTGTTTTATTTTTTTATGTTTGTGTTTTTTTTTTAATTTTTGAATTATTATTTATTTTATGTTTTTTTGTTTATTTTTGAATTATTAATTATTTTTTTTATTTTTTTTATTT
>JNCO01000891.1:0-25629 GCA_000785685.1 Uromyces viciae-fabae | reverse complement strand
ATCTCTTATTCCCATAGGCAAATGAAAGGTCCTTAGAGCACCCCTGAGGAGTATTTTACTATAAATACAGGTCCCTTTCCCCCCTTTTCTTGAATCATTCATTCATACATATAAATAGCCAAAACCAACACAACCAACTAAACATAGAGTAAGATACTTCGTGTCATTTGACCAATAGTATAGTCCTTTCACTTAATCTTCTAGTTATCCATTAAAAATCTGCTATAAGCCTTACTGGTATAAAATATAACTCAAATCTATTCCCACTTAATTTATATTGATCTTTCCTTAAACAATAATTGAAGAGGGACTACGGCCTCTGTTTGAGCTACTTATCTCAAGCCCCGCCAATTATTCCTTTTATTTATTCTTTTAAAAGAATTAAATAAAATATTGTGCCACAACTTCAGCTATAAGCTCAAGTACCACAATCTACATCAATATAAAAGTATATCTTTTTATTGATAGTATTAAATCTTCTAAAAGAAGTTGATCCACTATAAGTAGATCATTCTATTCGTGATAAAACACTATCACAATATTTTGTGGACATTCATAGTCCTAAATACATAAAATTAAGTATTTAAGACATAGAAATACCTTACAAACAATCAAGTAAAAATAAAAACAAACAATGAAAAAAAAAACCTCACTAAAAGAATTGAAAAAGATAGAAAACATTTTAAATTGGTGAAAATAAAAAACAATCATTAAATAGCAAAAAAAAAAAGAGCAAGCAATGAATAAAAAAAGCTCAGAAAAAGAATATAAAAAGAAACATTCTAAATGAACAAAAAACGTCACTAAAAGAGCAATAACAAAAAAAAAAAAGCAGTATTGACTCGATGGACAATAGCGGAAATGGAGAGTTTGAGAGAGGCAAAAAAGTGGATTTTTGCAAGCGCTCTCACGGGCTCTGCCCGGAATTATGAAGATTTAGTTGGCTCTGGAGGCCAAAGCTTTTACAGGGAAATGCCGCCTTTAGGGAGGTTCCTGAACATCTGTCTTGGAACTTAGCATGCACACATTGGCCATGTCCACAGGTGGTGTGAGATGTACATACATACACAGTGGCTCCGTTTTTTGAAGGTGTGTACCTTTAGGTCCGCAGGAAGGCCCACATGAGGTACTGGTATACGTTGATTGGCCAACCCTGATACACATCCTGAGCTTTCAGCTCAAAAAAGAATGTTGGGGTGCTCTATATATAGGGATTACACAAAGTAAACAATAAAATAAAATAAAATATTTGATGCGGGAAATATGTGCTAGAAGTTGAATCACATTTATTTCAACCTTATTGAAATGTGGGATAAAAACTTTCTCCACAAGGAAGCAAAAAAATTTGCTTTTAAATTTACTTTTTGAAAAAACTGTTTAAAATTTCCTATTCTTGGTACCTACCAGGTGTAGCCTTTCTTCCTGTTCAATTTATCTCCCATTCAATCTTTCATTAACTCTTCAGTTTCATATTCCTGTCACCCCAGGCAGGCAGAGCTCCCACTCCAACAACCCTTCCTAAGTTTAGTCATCAAAAACTATTGGCTTAGCCTCTTTTGGATTCTCACATTGTCTGACAGGAAGGAAGAAATCTTTCAATGAAATCCTTATTGAGTGAATATTCAAATATACTTGTGCCTGCAAGAGATTTATTTCAATCCCAAGCGGCATATATTAAATGACCAATTTGCCAAAATATGATAATAATAAATCCACATGAAACCATAGTCATAGTGGTCCTTAAATTGACATATTTCATATATGGTCTTGCAAGCCAGTTTGGGCACAGACCCAAAAAAAGCAAAAAAGTGAACAAGCAAGGTGGGCTGATGCCAAAGCCCGTGCGGCTAATGATAAAACAGGCTTGACTGGTTCCAAAGACGGCTTGGCACCCAGCCAACCTTTAATTGACATCGGTCCAAGTGAGTAAGGTGGCAGCCCAAATCTCAATTGGCCAAACCCAAGTGAGTGTGCTACGTGCACCAAAAAAAACAAATGGGTTTCTTGGCAAGATATCTCTGCCAGCTCAGACAGTGTTCTGAGTCCTCAATTAATCTTGCTTTTGTCATAATTCACAAAATAATTTGTTTTTTAATGTTTGTGTGTATTTTACAGAATGATTTTTCATTGATAATGATCTATGTACAATAAAAGTGATAAGAAATGTTGGTAATAATGTTGGTAATAATGAGCTAAGTATAAAGTGAACAGATTGGCTAGAGGGCTTGAAATAATTATTAAAAAATTGTTTTGAGATCCCAGCAATCATATGATTTGATAAATTTGATAAAGCTCAAGGCTGAGGTGGGACTGGTTGAAGGTAGAGTATTGGATGAAGCAAAAAAATTTATGCCATAGGATGGGCCAAAACTGGCCCATTTATTTCTTTGTATTCAGCGTATGACCGGTAAAGATGCTGGCAGTGTGAAAAAAAATGGCAGGATTTTTCTGGTGTGATTGCAACATTGATTGCATCTTTGATTTCCAAAAATAGAGCTTATTGATTGGGTGGTTGTTTCGACCAAACATACGATTTAATTGAATGGAAACTGTATTCAATTGGGTTGAGAAATGGCGAGTATGGTGGTAAGAAATAGACTTTGATTGAGTTTGAGCTGTCCAGGGATTTCAAGATCTCACCAAAACGTTCTCCTCAATGGATAGGAGTGTTATCCATTATAATGATTGAGTCACTTGGTAGCCTAGCGCCAAGGCTTCCAGGGAAGAGCAGAACTCATCAGCCCCTATCCCTTTAGCCTTGGTTCCATCTGCATTGAGCAGCTCATGATAAATAAAGCCTTCAACTGAAAGCGCTCCAATGAGGGTAACCTGCTTGGCCTTAGGAACAAGGATCAGGACAGCTGGCTGACCTACATATGCGATTCTTGGTAAACAATTTAAAAAAAAAAAACATGATTAAAAAGAATGACTCACCAGAAGTAGCATAACCAAATGCACAACCCAAGTGGAGATCAAAGCCAGACTCATCTACATAAGCCACTGTTTTTCCAAGGTCTAGACCACAATGATGCACAAAGTTTGCTCGTTGTTCAAGTAGGTCTTGGAGGTTCCATGCTGCAGGAATGTTGGTAACCTGTTTCCATGATATGCCCATATCATGGATCAGGTTACTGATTGCTTGAGTTGAGACCTTCACATCAAATTTTTCCTTGATGAAGCCGGCAAGCTTGCGCAGGGTGGTTGTTGATTTTTATTCAAGCTGTAAGAGGAGCTTGGTCTTCATATTGTCATTAAACTTTCCAGCTTGTTTCTTATGCTCTTTAACTAGGTGGGGATCCTCAGTCTTAATCTGTTGTATTTGTTGACGAGAAACATTGTATGCCTGTATGGCATCATTGGTCTTCATGCCATGTTCTAGGACATTCTTTTGTATTAAATCTCAAGCCTCTGGCTTAATTATCACATGTGGCTTCCGGCTTTTGTGATTAAGTCAATCATTTTTGTATGTTTGGTTTTTTTCAAGGCTTTCTTTTGATTTCTTGAGTGCCTTGAGTTGAGGTTTCTTCTGGTTTAATTCACAGAGCTCCTCAAGAAGTTCACATGACCTTGCTTTGTCTGCCTCAATTTCCAGATCTACCAAGTCCATTATGTCCATTATGGTGGATTATGTTATCTAGGGTAGAAAACAGATGGTCAATAAGATTAAACAAAATTGGAAATTGAAAATACAAAATAAAATAGTGAAACTTACCGTTAAATATATTTTGAGATTAATCAGTTAAAGTCATGTGGTTGAGTGGATGTTGTGGTGGGTTGAGATCAAGAGAAAAGTCATCGGCCCAGAGGTTGGGCTCGGCCACACAAGGCTGGGCTTTGTGCCAAGAAGTGCAGCTTGCTCAAAACATAAAATCAAGCCTGCTTGGCACAAATCTAAGCCTGCTGGGCACATGCCCAAGCCCGTGTGGCATGGTGCAAAGCAGGCCTTGGGTCTGTGCCCAGACTGGCTTGCAAGACCATATTTCATTCGTTGGAAATCGGATTCAGACCACTTTATATTCAATAAATTAAGGTAAGAAATACATTTAAAGTAAGAAGAACAAATTTCAATCAGTCATACTGTTTATGTCACATTCCTGTTGCTGCAAGATGTACTTATGCACGACTTGATTTTCTCATTTTGTTTTCTTTCTCTGTTTTTTTACTGCCCGGTTAAATTAGCCCAACCCGCAAGAAATATTTAAATGTCATGTAGCACTTGACAACCTATTTTTTTAGGCTAGTGGATGCTCCGTGTTTGGTTCATACAATTTTTATAGATACCACCGCCTGCAATGCAAAAGCCAATCATATTTAAACAAAATTCGGACAATCATTCATTCTCATGCAAAGATCAGCCCTAATTTAGTGAATTTTTTCAGTAGTTATAATTACTAGTCACCATTCAAGAAAAAAAAAAAGACAAAAAACAATATTGGACTTACATTTCACAAATTTCAAATTGAAAAGTCATGCTGTAAAGTAACTCCAAAAAATGAAATGTATGATTCTTTCTTTCTTTTTCTATTTTTTTTTCCCCAAAGAGATCTCAATTAAATAAGGCTAAAGATCTGATTTGATTATCAACTGATCGCCTAAACATTTCATTATCAATTCCTCTTCCCGAGATTTTGCTATTGATAGAAACCAATGGATTTCGGACCTATCCAAAAAAAAAAAAATCAAGTATGAAGGCATTCAAACAAAAAAGGGTTTGGAAAGCTTGAGTAAGACTGAACATTTTCTCAGAAAAGAAAAAGGAACTTGTCCAGTCAATTTCTCACCACAAAATCTAACCAAGATGTCCTCCATAAATTTTTGAGCATTGGTCTCATACTCTCACTCATTGGAGAGGTGAATAACAGAAAAGTGTGATTAGTTGGTGTAGTGAGGATGTGCAATGTATATGCTGAAGTTGTATAAGAGTGTAATGGCTCCTGTCTTTTTTTAAAAAAAAAGAAAAAGAAAAATAGATCAAAAAAGGAGGAATAAATTAGCGTGCTGTTTTTTTATTTTTATTTTTTTTGTTGTCAAGAGTAATATTTCTTCACGATTAGAGAGAGGCGATTGTTCCGTTTTGATTTTCTTCATAAAAAATAAAAACAAAGAAATATGAAACAACTAGCCTTCCTGCAAGTTTTTGAACCATATTCCTCAAGCTGAAGACTGCACCGTAAACTAATTTAGCTTCTTCATCAAATACTAGAGATTTATTTTTAGAAGAGTGCTGATGATCAATAAGATTTTCAGATTTGGAATTTATCGAGTGGGTATTATTGTTAGAAGCCATGTTGGCTCGTAAGTTTGAGGAAGAAACGATTGATTGAAGATGACTGGGTACTTCTTCACCTCCAATAACGACACCAGTTCGATTCTGAAATGGTAAAATTCCCATAGAGCTCTGTTGCCGGGAAGCATCTGTTTGCACTAATCTTTGATGATTTTCTTTCATAGGTGATACTGCTGCTGAGACACATGGTAAGACGCTTGGTCCTGGCCTGGCCATTTTCAATGGTGATCGATGCCAATCTTGATAATAAACTTTGCTCCGTTTTTTTTTTTTAATTCAGTTTTCTTGATAGTTTTCGATTGAATTCTTTTAGTAGTCTTGAATGACTCACCAACAGTACAATGTCGATCAAAGATATAAAATGAGTAGATTGTCATCTTGTTTATTTTACACGTCTTTTGTTAAATCAGCATCTCGTTATGAAAGATATAGTTAATTTGATTGAATGCTTACTTTTTTGATTTCCTTTTGAAATTGGCTTTTGATTTATTTGGTTGTTGACCAGTTTCTATCGGGGAAAGGTTTCCTTCAGGACCTGATGAGCTATCACAGAGCATGTCACTTGGACTTGACCCTCAAGAATTCTTGCTCTTTTCTTGTGACATCTGATTTGTGTTTTGATCAGCTGTCACAGAGTGTGTCACAAAATAGAATGGCTTGACAAAGGCGGTCAACAAGATTGCAAAAAATATCTTTTTCTAATGCTGAGAAAAACCAAAAAAATAAAAACAAGTCACCTAATCGAAAACATTGAAGATGGCACTCAGAAAAGGAAGAATTCAAGACGAAGATGCTTCGCAACTGAAACTAGGACCAGGTTTGCATTTGTGTTCTCTTAAAAATTCAAGTACCGCATTAAATGGCTCTCATAAAAATGAAAAAAAAAAACAAGTGTCTTTCAAGCTGATCATGAAAGCGAAATGATTTTGTTTTTCTTGGTTATTAATTTTTTGCAGAGTTTGAAATGGCAGGTTGTCTGTCTATATCAGAAGTGAAATTGCTACTTGAACAGAGAGACAAACCAGCTGATACCGCGTGAGTAAGGTGAATTAAATGAAAGTAAAAATCAAAAGCTTTACCCATGCTCTCTGTATCACTAACTCTGTGAATCCATTAATATTTTTTTTTTCTTTCTTTTATGATCTTGAAAGCGTTTATAAAAAGACCAATGAGTATGTCAATCAATTTGCCAGATTCAATTCAACTGATTCTGCATTTTTTTTTTTTTTTTTTTTTTTTTTTTTTTTACAATTTCTTTCATAAGAAAATTCTTAAAGAAAATAGCTGATGTAAAACTCAATCCTATTTTTCTTTCTTTTTCTTGAAAATGAAATATGAATGAAACAGAATTTTGGGTAAAGATATGAATTTGAAGCCATTTGAATTAGCTCAGCTTGCTTCACTTTGTCCAGAAGAAGCAGAGGAAGCCAAGAGTTTGATACCAAGGTTAGCTCTTGACGCGTTATTTCTACCAAGCTATCAAAATTAATCCAATCTTTTGAGTTATCTAGTTTAGCTGCCAAGGATGATGATGCACTCCAGGCCTTGTTAAATGAGATCTCAGGCTTAAAACGATATCAAGGATGAAACTCATTTTAAAAATCTTTCATCTTTTATAATATTTTGTTATTTTTTTTTATTTTTTTTGTATTTTTTTATTTTTATGCATAATTCTTATTTTTCTATTTTTTTGCATACAAAATCCATTTAAGCAAGTTTGTTTAAGAATTTCTCTTTGTTTTTTATTGATTCATTCATTGATTCATGATTCCACCTCGATCAGAAGGAAACAGTACATAAGGAAATGCCTTCCGATCCCCACTCAATTCGTAATTGGATTTCAGAAAATTCAGATCCTGTCTCTGATTTTGAAGATGATGATCGACCCACTCAAAGTAAACTCACTTGGGAACTTGCCATCCTACAAGCTAGGTCAAAAATTATCACCACCAAGTTGTCAATTAGAATTCCTTTCTTGAGGGACGACTTACTTACTCTGATAAAGAATGATCCATCCATTTCAATCCTTCAAACTTCGGAATTGCTTAAAATTTTATTCCAAACAATTCCTCGATACGATGATTCCGATTCAAGGAAGGCTGTCATATCAGTTTTACTCGCTCTGATCAATCAGAATGACCGAACGCCAGACGAATCATCCCCTGGTAAACTTAGAGGGACAGTTTACAAATGGATTTCTCAAGAAGTTGCGAAACTTTGCTCAAAATCTGGCGGAGGTTGCAGTGCCGCCAGTACTCGTTTAGCTCTTCTTATATGGACATCTTCTCTTCTTGAACAATTATTTGCTGACCCAGCTGTTGTGGAATCTCAAAGATCCACGGCTATCACCACTCTGATCAATAGTTTGGGCATTTTGATAGATTCTCTCCAAGATCCTCAGACTAATCGACTAGCATTTCAAAAATCTGGTCTTGTTACTGTGAGGAGAGCAATTAGGAATGTGAGTCAGTCTGATTAAAATTAGCGACTCTTTTCTCGAGAATTTATTAACACACGTTTTTTTCTCACTCAGAACCACAGCCAAATTCCACGACTCTTTGAAATATTGACCTCTTCAACATCTACCCACATAAATGCTACTTTGCTGGGTATAGTAATTGATGTTTCTCTTAGGCTGAAGATAGGGAAAGAAATCTCCAAGGGAACCCGTGATGGAATTGGTTTTGGTTATGTCATGAATTACAAGGTACATATTTGCATCTTTTTAACCCAAAGATATCCGAGTCATCACTAAATGAAGATGTATTTGTTTCATCTAGAATCATATTCTTGACTGGTGGATATCCCAAATTCTTGGCTCTCGATCTGTTTTACCCCCATGGTCAACATTAGCCTTCCGTGACTTTTCCCAAAACATCTTGACTGAAAACGATTTTACTCAGAAAGTGGTTCCACCCGCAACCAAGTTCCTTCTACGCTCACCGGAAGTCGCATTGCCTGCCATTACTCAATTTATAAGCATGTCAACATTTGAAATCGCAGATGAAATAAGTTTAAGCTTCTTACCCGCTATCTTGACATCCAGCAAAAGTAGCAACTCAGAGACTCGAAAATACTGTCTAGCGTTCTTTGAAACACTTTTTGCTACTAAACATTCTGGTGTACTTCTTACAGTAATCGAAGAAATTAGTGCACCTCTTAGAACAGGGAAAACCTCGAGTCCAGACCACCGTGCAACGCTATCGAATGCACTAGCCTCCTTAAAGCCTGATCAATCATTTTCACCTTCCTTGATCAAACTCTGCTGCGACCTATTATCCAAGGAAACCAACGAGAATGCTCTCCTTAGCATCAGTCTTACCATTCAACGTCACCTTAAACTTTTGATTGATTCTGGCATTGAGGTTGATCCAACTGCGATTCAAGCTATTAGTAAAGGCATGCAAGATCCCAAGCCCACTGTTCGGAAGGCAGTCTGCTCAGCTATTGGACTTTCACTCTGGCGTCCCAGCCGTGCCATCAGTAACGTTTCAGAGGATTCCATCCAGCCCATGGTGTCTTCTTCTTTGGAACTTTCCCTGGCCAATGCGTTCGAAGTTAATCTAAAAAATGCCTCCACGAACCCTCTTGCATCTGCAGGAGGTCCCTTTGAGGGATACGTCGCAGTTGCTTTGTGTGGATCTTCTTTTCTAAATGAGCGACCTCACATTAAAGGTCTATGGGTCCATAATCCCGTACTTTCCTCCATTGATGTAGCCAATCCCAAGCCCAGTTTCCTTCTTCTAGATCGACTTTATCGAAAGCCTAATGCTTCATCCGATGAAAGTATGTGGCTTGCTCGTGCGCTCGATTCAATTTTCGAAAAAGTTAAACCCCAATTGTCTCGAGATCCAGTGTTTGGGTAAATTATTTCATTGAAATAAAAGTAATTTTCTAATTTATAATCTCTGTACTCATCCTGACTATTCCCACTTCTGATTGAAGAAATTTGTTTGCGCAGACAGTCATTTTTCTCTCCATTGAATGCACTTGTCATGAAACTCGAAAATTGACCACTGATCTATTATGTGGATGGTTTAAACGAGATCCCGAATTAGTTTTCCACTCCCTTGTGGACGGACTTCGAACTCGAGCTCTGAAGGCAAGCTTTTATATTACCAATGACTGATCTAACAATATTTAAATAATAATTGTCCTCTGACGTCTTTATTTTTATTAGAGCAACGCTTATGATCTTTTCAATAGCACAATGTTAGGTGCCAGACTAAAAAGTCTTTTGACTTACCTGCTCAAGAATACTCATGAAATGAGTGAGGTGGTGCGATGCAATCTTCTTCTTGAGAGCTTTGTAATCTCACACCAAGCAGTCGTAGGCAAGTTTCGTTTCCGCCACCATAAGCAAAATGGTTATTCTAAGATTGGCTTTCGTCGTATGGCGCTCATCTTCTTGCTCTTTCATAGATGGTTCTTCCGGGTTTTGGATAAGCCTTTTGCGCTCAGTAGGCCTTGATCCGGAGCAAGTAGCTTCATCCAACTTCAAACAGTTGATGCAAAACATTCAGCATTCCACATCTGGTACTTCTTCAGGAAGTAATAAGCTTTCTGATGGTGCTTACCGTTCCGCGACTACTCTATGCTTGGTGGCGCCTCAAATTGCCTTTCCTGAAATTTTAGAAAATATTACCGAGTCGTTGGATCCTCAAAGATTCGCTCAGTTTGGATCCTTCGAGCTAGGAGTGTGGAATACACCATCGGGTCAAACATTTCTTGATGGTACCGATTTCACCTTTCTTTTTCTGGTTCAGTAAGCACCTAGTTAGCTGACTCCGCCCTTCTCTTCACTTGTTTGTTCAAGTCCTAGCCCCACAATCGAACCATCAAGTCCAAGGCAAGAATGCACCAGAATCCTCACTTGAAAAATGGGATCAAGAACTAAGAGCGAGTCTCCAACAGAAAAAATCGGGCGGTGCTAAGATTTTGACAAAAGCTGAAAAGGTATTGGTTGATGCGCAGCTGGCAAAAGAAGCGGAAATTCGAGTTCAAGTGGCCGAAGCCTTGGCAAAACTTACGCACGGCTTTAGTATGATCCACGCCTTAATAAGAGCTCGTAAGGCTTCCGACTTTTTTATGACAGACTACGCGGCGTCACTGGTAGATATATGTCTCAAAGCATTGCGACTTGAAATCACTGGGTTAATTGCGGATCAGGGATTTGCAGCTTTTTCAGTTAGTTGTTTCCACTATTGAAAGTGTGACGATGAGCCACTGGACTGATTTATTGCTATGTTGAACAAGGCTATGGGTAACATTTGCACTGAGCGGCTGGGTTCGACCCGCTTGCCCCTGTCTATGTGCATTTTACGAGGTTTAGATACTACCGTCGTGCCGGAAGACATGACTACAGAGCCGCTCTCAGGTGAGCCAGCCCAATACGGCATCTACTCATCCGTGTAAATAATACTGATTTTTTTTTTACAGATCTCGTGACTCGGAATTTGTATAAACTGAGATCGTTGGCCGAGCAACAAACAATTGATTGCATCACATTCTGCTATTTCGCTCCCCTCCTCTCTGAAGTTATCGCCAAAAGTGGCTTAGGTCTTTCATCCTCTCAAATTGAAGAATCTCTCGAGCAAATTGCTTTAGCCGTAGATATTATAAGCTTTGCAGGACCTGAAGGTAACCATTTTTTTCTAGACCCTCAACCGTGGAGCTCTATACTAATGCATGTCACGCACATTAGCCACTAAAAGCCACGACCTGAGACCAAGAATGATGCATGATTGTTTAGCTGTAATTAACGGATATCCACAGTTGATTAAAGCCGCCACTACCGCGCTTGTATCTATAGTATCAGCTGCATCGTCGGACGCTACTGATGAAGACATTCGTTGCCTATCCCTAGGATTTATTTCGGCCGAGTCACAAGCCAGATATGCCGCATTACAAGCTGCTCAGGTAATTCATAGTACATTCCCGTTCAATGTATATCCAACTCAACCAATGTTAATTCCTTTCTCCATAGCCATTGGATTTGACAGATATTGGATTCTCTATTGAATTATGGATAGCTTGCCATGACGACGATGAGCGGAATGCTAGCCTAGCGTCTGACTTATGGCTGGAAAACGGTCTTCAAACGTCTGAAGATTGCTTACACTCGTTGCTGGAATTTTTAGGTGCGTCGAATAGTTATATTACTGATCGGCCTTGTGTTGATCATTTTTGGTCATAGAATATCACGCACCTGCCATACGAAGCGCTGCTGCCAAGTCAGTTGCGGAGACCGTTAAGACTTATCTACACCTGGCTAAGCTCGCTCTAGATGAAATATCCACCCGCTACCGAATTCTTGTAAGTTGTGGCATATTGATGGAGAAATTTGTGGATCTTCACGGCCGAACCTTGTACCTTTCGCACTGTCACAGGTCAGGGACCTAGTGCCCGAATATGACAAGTTTGGAATGCTCATACCCGAATCGCTGGGTCGTAGTGACCCTTGGCAGTATAGATTTGCACAAGCTAATGCGCTTTGCTATCTTGCACCTTCTTGGGAAAGTGGCGACATCTTGCCGCTTTTTAATTTTCTTGTTGGCCAAAAAGCTCTTGGTGACAGAAACGAAGAAGTCAGGACACGAATGCTAGCAGTACGTCTGCCCCCCATTCGGTCTTACCATTGGGAAACTTCTTGCTCACTCAAGTGTGTTGCTTCCACTCTAATAGGCAGGAAACGCAGCGATAGACCTAAGAGGATCCGAACATCTGGAAGAATTGATATCGATCTTAGAAGACATACTCACTAAAGGCGGGACTGGCACCGACGCTGCAGATCATATGACTGAAGCAGCAGTCCTTCTGCTAGGACGAGTTGCTCGTCATCTTCGCCATGATGACGAAAGATTGCAAGTAGTAATAGCGCGCTTGGTAGATGCATTAAAAACCCCTTCCGAGGTAGTTCAAAGTGCAGTATCAGATTGTTTGCCTCCCCTGGTGCGCCTCCGCAAAGAGCAGGCACCTATTCTCATCCAACGCCTTCTCGATGAGACCTTGAATGCCACAAAATACGCCGAGCGAAGAGGTGCAGCTTATGGACTAGCTGGTGCAATAAAAGGTCGTGGAATCACGTGTATACAGGAATTTTGCATAGCTGATCGCTTGAACGACGCCTTAGAAGATAAAAAGAATTCACGCGGCCGGCAAGGCGCTTTATTTGCGTTTGAAATTTTGACAAGCTCACTTGGGCGACTGTTTGAACCGTATCTAATTCCAACGGTATCTGCTCTGCTCGCTGCATTTGGTGATAGCGCAGCTGATGTACGGGAAGCGATACAAGATACTTCGAGAGAAATTATGCGTGGACTCTCGGGGCACGCTGTCAAGTTGATTTTGCCGTCTTTACTTGACGGCTTAGATGATAAGCAATGGAGAACGAAAAAAGGGGCAATTGAATTAATGGGTGCCATGGCGTATCTAGCCCCCAAGCAGCTTTCTATGTCACTTCCAACAATCATCCCACGTCTGACCGAGGTGCTTACGGACACGCATGCCCAGGTGCGGTCGGCTGCCAATAGTAGTCTCAAAAAGTTTGGAGAAGTCGTATCCAGTCCAGAGATTTCAGCTATGCAAAACGTTCTACTGGGAGCTTTGGTGGATCCAGCCCGCAAAACTGGAAAAGCATTGGACAGCCTCTTGGGTACGGCTTTCGTGCATTATGTAGACACATCATCGCTTGCGCTCATCGTCCCTATCATTGAAAGAGGTCTTCGCGAAAGAAGCGCAGAAATCAAAAGAAAAGCGACACAAATAGTTGGCAATCTCGCAACTCTGGCAGAAGCTAAAGATCTTTCTCCCTACCTACCTCAACTAATGCCACGAGTTCGACAAGTTTTGGTTGATCCAGGTACGTCATCATCCAGCTCTGCTTAACTTGCTATCGACATTCTAATACCCCATTAGTCCCGGAGGCCCGAGCTACTGCTGCAAAAGCTCTTGGTAGTTTAGTTGAGCGTCTAGGTGAAGAGAGCTTTCCCGACTTGGTCCCCTCCCTTTTTGAAACTCTCCGGACCGATGTCCCAGGTGTCGATCAACAAGGAGCAGCTCAAGGTCTAAGTGAGATTATGTCAGGCTTAGGGACCGAAAAACTTGACAGTCTACTGCCTGATATCATTTCAAACACCAGCAATCCAAAAGCTTTTATCCGGGAAGGTTTCATCTCATTGTTAATCTTTCTTCCAGCTACGTATGGCGAAAGGTTTTCACCGTATCTTGGTCGAATCATTAAACCTGTCTTGAATGGTTTGGCTGATGATTCCGACTATGTACGTGACGCCTCGATGCGTGCTGGAAGGATGATTGTGATGAATCATAGCACCAAAGCTGTAGAATTACTAATGCCAGAGCTTGAACAAGGTCTCTTTGACGAAAGCTGGAGAATTCGACAGAGGTGAGTCAATTCGCATTCAAGTAATGAAAATAACTAGTTGTATGCTCAAACCTTCATAAAAAAATAGCTCTGTGCAGCTGCTTGGAGATCTGCTATTCCGTATTTCTGGTATTACTGCAAAGGCAGACCTTGGAAACGAAGAAGGAGAAGAGGATGAAGTTCCAATACCTACCGCTGACGCCTCCCGCATCGCGTTGGTTGATACTCTCGGCAAGGAGCGTCGCGATAGGGTTTTAGCTGCAGTTTATATTATCAGGCAAGACTCTTCCGCAATTGTTCGCTCAACATCCGTTCACATCTGGAAAGCATTGGTTAATGTAAGCGCTATTTATTTCAATTCCAAACGGGATGATGCTGACAAGGCTTGATGTAGAACACTCCCAAAACCGCACGAGAAATTATGCCTACTCTCAGTGAGCCTAGTTTTATTTATACCTGATGGAAATGACTTCTGACGAGGAATTTCCTAGTGCAAACCCTCATTCGCATTTTGGCTAGTCCTGGTGAAGAACAACGCGAGGTGTGTTTACTTTGCTTTTATAGAGTTTTTCAAAGTCTGACAAGAATTTATAATTTCATTTTCAGACCGCTGCACGAACCCTGGGTGAGCTAGTGAGAAAACTGGGCGAAAATATCTTGGCAGTAATCAACAAGAATCTTCAAAGCGCCATACAGTCCGAAGATACACGGGTTCGCCAGGGTGTCAGTTTGGCTGTAATCGATATCATTGCTAGTATTTCTCAAGCTCAGCTAGAAGATCATCATAGCGCACTAATCGCCATCGTGAGATCTGCTTTACTCGATGATTCTACCGCTGTCCGATCTTCGGCTGCCAAGGCTTTCGATGCATTACAGCAAAGACTAGGGAGCAAAGTTGTTGAGGAAACTTTACCTGCTCTTCTGCACGCCCTTCGACAATCTGGTAATACTGCGGTTGCAGCTCTGGCGGCTCTCAAGGAATTGATGCGTGTTGGAGCATCTAGTATACTCCCACAAATCTTACCTGTTCTTACTAAGTCACCAATCAGTGCATTCAATGCTCGGGCTTTGGCGAGTCTGGTCTCGGTATCTGGCGGTTCGATTGCCAAGCACATCTCTCTGGTTCTCGATAGGCTGAGGTCTTCCTGGCGTACACAAACCGATGAAGAGGTTCGCGAAGCTATCGATAGTTCTTTCCGAATCATTTTTGGTTCATTAGATCAACCAGAAAGCATCAATTCTCTCATGATGCACTTGTTGGAAATGGCGAATTCACCGACCCCGAGCAAGCGGGTGGATGGCTGCGACTTATTCGCACTCTTCTGCCCTTCTAATAGCGCTGATCGATCTGATTATGACGCACTTTGGATTCGTCAATTAGTTTCATTGTTTGATGATCCTGTAGCCGAGGTGGTTAATTCCGCTTGGCTGGCACTAGACGAGATGGTCAAGGCAATGCCTAAAAGTGACATGGACGTTTTAGTGATACCCTTACGTCGTACAATTGAAAATTCTGGAATGCCTGGTCGTTATCTGCCAGGGTGTGCAGCTTTTTCCAATGATTATCAAAATTGACATGCAACTGATGATACCTTTTCATCAGGCTTTCACGACCCTCTGGTCTCAAACCACTTATGCCAATTCTTTTGCAGGGTATTTTAACTGGTACAGCAGAACAGCGTGAGCAAGCCGCACTTGCATTCGGAAACCTCGTGGAAAGGACGTCCGAAGAACATGTTAAACCTTACGTTACTCAAATTACTGGTCCTTTAATTCGTATTGTGTGCCTATCAGCTTTCCAGAAATGTTTTATGTTCTCAACTCAAAGCTGACTTACTGCTTTCAATCATTAGATGGGCGATCGATTCCCTCCTCCAGTGAAATCAGCGATCCTTCAGACATTGGCAATTTTGCTCTTGCGTATCCCTCAATACGTCAAACCTTTCTTTCCTCAACTTCAAAGGACTTTTATGAAGTCACTCAACGACGGAACTTCTATCACTGTGCGGAATAAGTCGATCGCAGCTTTGGGTCTACTGATGAAGCATCAGCCGCGGATAGATCCTCTGATCGTTGAGCTGTTGGGTGTCATACAAAGTTCTGAAAAAGAAATTCTTGAATCATCAGTTTCGGCCCTTGCTGTTGTGGTAGCTAGTGGTGCAGCTAACATTAGCGAAACAGTCATGAATGATATCCTGAAATTGTTGGAAGAATCTTTTGATGCTGAGCGTCAATCTGAGCCTTTGGCGCTCGCGTTATCATCCTTGGCTGGAGCAGTAGCTCGGTCCCGCCCATCTCACATCTCCAAAATACTCAAGTAAATTTCGCTTTGAAACCAAAATAATCAATAATCAAAATCATTGACCACGGTTTGGTTCACAGTCTTGTCTTATCCGACTCACCCAAGCCACTAGGCGCTATGTGCATACGCGAGATGATCGAGAAGGCCCCAGAAGCTTTATACGAATTAGGTATTGAAGAAAGTGTTGTCACCTTTGTTTTGGGTCACTCATCTGGCAATCAAGTAAGTATATTCATTTAAAATATATATTGCAAAAGGTTGAATTCCTATCTGAATATCTTTCATTTTAAAAGCCTCCCAATATTGCCAGACCATTACGAGAAGCAAAAGAGTTGCTTTCATCTGTATCTCAATTTGCTGACGATGAAAAATTTCGTGGTAAATTTTAAGAAAGATTGTAAGGTCTTTCCACTAGAATTTCATTTGTCATCCTTTTGTGCACTTTTAGTTATTTATTGATATGACTCTATCATTCTGATGTTGGTTTTTCGTGTCTTGATTAAAACTATTATCCATCCATCTACTCAAAAAGAAGCTTAATTTTGAAATTCTATTATAAAAATGATTCATTGAAACATCATGCATTAGCTGCCCGAAAGAAGATGATTTGGAGAGTTTGGATACAGACTATTTTTTGGTTGTAAGAAACCAAGCAGACTTCTTAATTTTTTTTTTCAGCCTTGTCTAATAATGATCCCAAATAAAAACCTTAATATTTTTTTTGTTTCTCAAATATTAAACTATTGCTGAATTATATAAAGCCCGTTACTTCCGTATTATTCTCTCATCATTCCAATTATTGGATTGTGCCGCCCAATCCCTCTTTTTGTTTTGAATCTCAGTCATCAACAGTAGATCACTTTCTCTGTTTCTCTGGGCTGAAGTATTTATTCGAACAAACGTTTTTTCAGCTGGATTATCCTTTACTTTCATGATGTCGCTCTTCTCACAATTGTGAAGACAGAAGAAGAATCACCTCTGAGTCTAAAGCAAGACTTTCCCTACTTCAAGTGGCAAGAACAAGTAAACAATATGACAAAGGTGCCTTGACACTTTTGAATGTCAATCTATGACAGATGAGTCTATGGGGTGTCTAATGTTTATGGCGGAGATTGAAAAAATGCTATATAGGAATATCTTATCAGTGGCCTCTCCTTCGTGAAAATCCGTAACAGTTGAAAGATAAAGTGCTCATGTCCACAGCTCAGTTTTGATGCTGCATCATACATCTTTCCTCAACTGGTGAGTCACTCTATTTTTTCCTATGCTTTTTTTAAAGCAACCTGTGGTTGAAGGAGAGTCATTAATCATGATACATAACCCTCTCATATTAATCATGATACACAACCTTCGCATATGCTGCCACTTCGCAAGCTCAGCGACCCATTCACCTCTTCTTACGGCTGCGCGCTCGGTGAAGGCTGAGAGCGACACTCCACAATAAGTGCCTTGGGACGGTATATCCGAGATGAACCTATTAGATAAAAACAGCGGCTTGATGACTCGATGCCACGGGCCGTTTTTCGGTGCGTGCGATTAATGACGCTAAAGAAAAAGCGTCAATCTTTCTTTGATCAACAATCTTTTCGGATAACCTGATAGCCTGTGCTCGCGAATGAATGGGCGAAAGTTTTTTCCGCAAACGGAGCCAAGATAGCCTAAGTCAGGTCAACTTCGAGTTGAGGATGGAGCTTAGTGTATCTAGATCTATTCTGGCCAACCTAGCCGCCCAGTCATCCTACAGGGCATCCTAGTAAAACCTGTGTATTTAATTTTTGGCGTCTTAAGTCTCCCAACTCTTTGATTCGCTGTTTTTTTTTTTCTTTCTTTTTTCATAAAAGTAAAAGTAAAAGAACAAAACCGTTGTTGTGAGCCATTCGCCTTACCTTCATTCATCCCCCCCCAGTATTCTTAAGGCAGGTCTCTTCAGTAAATCCTTGACGGCCTTTGCATAAACGTTCATTATTATCCATCCTGTATTCCCCTTTATATTTTGTCCTCTATTAAGGTCAAGCGCAATAATCATTCCAACATGCCTACGAATCGACTCCTTTCGAACAGCACAACTCCAACTTCAGCAACCCCGCCATTGCCTTCAAAGTCAGCTGCCAGTTCATCTACAATTTTGATCCCTGCAGCCACATCAAGTCCTAGTGCCAAGGCCATCCAGCCAACCGCCTCACACATTCAGTCACCTAATGCATCGGTAAGCGTACCTGCGGTGATCACTTCAGCTCGCAGTGCGATGCCATCTTCATCGAGCACGACGAACTCTTCATCGTTTGTGATTGACACCTCTAATAGCGGCAACAATGTCAGTATCCAAGCTGAATTGCCCGACGGGGGATCCAATTACCTTAATAGTAATTCGTCCGATCACACCTCCAGCGGCAACCGCCTTTCGACCGGAATGATTGCCGCCTTCGCCTTGAGCGGTGCAGTACTTATCTTGGCCTCACTCGTGTTGATGAAGGTATTGAGCTCCCACATGCGTAGAAGAAAAGGCACACAACGCTTGCGCGACACATTTATCGTCGTGCCCACAGACTCGGCTCCGCCTCACCCCAGAAATCAAGAATGTGGGGGAGTGGGCGCATCTCCAACGACCTTAACATCATCTTCAAACTTTAATTCATATTCCCGGAGCTCTAACTCTCGTTCGGACTCTCAAAAAAGTCAATCAATAATTTATTCAAACCATCGCGCCAGCTATCTTGATTACCCGCGCCGAGAAAGTCTTGGCACCATGCCGTGTAACCTATTTGTGGAGTCTAAAACATGGGATGGTAGTAGACCCACGAGGCAAAACGATTACATGGTTCAGGCTCACACAAGTTTTTATCAGTCAGTTTACTTCTTCTAGTCATCTATTTCACTGCTTGTATTTAACAACAGTATCATGAAATAAGTGCTGCCTCTTGATCTCAAGATCACAAAGCAATTGATTAGATAATGCACCTGGCAATGTGGCTAACTGATGCCTAATCTTTTAATTTTTTCAAAATTTATGCATACAAAGTTAAAGCTGAATGACTAGTTAATAATGGCTCACTGAACGACGCAACGCTGCGGATAATATCTATATTATTTGGATACACATTCTCTACTCTTCTGAGAGTGATACCCTGATGTTAATTCTACATTCCTGGAACTTTCCTGTTTCAGACCTCTACGCTTTCCATTCCATGCAACTCTCATTCATCTCCTTTCGTTGAAACTAAGTATCTACTACAAGTCCCTCCGCATGTTTTTTAATATACTCTCCTCATGTATCACCCAGACCACGTATCCCTATTCACCATCTTCAAGTTAACTTTTCTTTCTTGAACCTTCAGGAGTTGGTTTATACATTTTCTATGGAGAAAGGCTGCAAGCAGCCTGCTTGAAGCTAGCACAACCATTTCAGCAATGCACTGGCTAGAATACCTGGTTGAGAAAACCCCAGATAGTTTTGCATGTGTCATATATTCATACTTCGGTGATTCCATTATTTTTCAGTTTTTAATCTTAATCTTTAATTTACGATAACAATCATCATTCACAAAGTTTAATTGTATCTTTGACGCCAATTGCATAGCACAAATCATAATAGTACTCCTACACTCTGTAAAAATCAATCATAATTCAAGTATATCCAACACCCCATTTTTCGACATTTCAATTTAAATTAGTTTTATTATTATGTTGTTTTTTGTTTTTCCTCTGCTTTGGATGATGGTCACAACGAACAATAAGTGCTAAAAGTTTCTTTTACCCTGCGCTCAAATCCCATGGTTTTTTGTACCGCTCAAATCAAAGAAAGTCATTCAAAACAATTTTTAATCGTAAAAATTAGTTTCCTACAATTTTCTTAAGAGTGATAACTTTGTGCTCGTAGTATGTGTAGGTTGTCTTCAGGTGAAAGGCAAGTAGCATTTGATCCAATCTTAACGATCTCTCTGTTCAACTCTCTTTGCTCATCAATGTATATCTTATTCTATTCAGCCTTAATTTGCTTTATCAAATTGATTGGTAGATTTAATGAACCTAACGTATTTGTTGTTTAAGATTATTTTTTTAATCTTTCTCATAAAATTAGCTACAACTTATTTTGGGTCTCTTCTGTTTTTTAATCTTCAATTCTGTTTATTCTTCTAATCCTAGTTGAGGTAACCTGTAGTACTGGTGACTTTTGAGTTTTTGGACCCACCCAAGGCCCCCCTGAAAAGGTTCTGCCAGTTCCACTTACGTGAATTTTTATTTCAGTGCATTTTTTGCATAATTAAAATTGTTTGAAATTAAAAATGTCATCAGAGGAAAACAAATATTATTCCTTGTTTTATAGGAGCAGTAAATGATGTATAATTTCTGAATTTAATGTGATATAATAATTCTAAGAACAGTAAATATAAGATAAATTTAAATATATGAGAGCAGAAGATGACATTATAAAAATAGAAAATATAAAATAAGAAAGATATGATAAAAGTGATTCATGATTGATGAAAGCATAAAATGGCCGCTGATATATTTATGATTGAAAATCCTTATGAAGAAAAAAAAATATGAAGAAGAAATGGTCACAATTCTCCATGATTGAATCATAAATGTTGTCATGATTGATTATTATGAATTGATTACTTTTTTAAAACATTCATTATGATCGTTGTAATAAGAATCTCTTGAAGCTGAAAATTAAGAATTAGAATAATTGAGGGTAAGCCTATTTTCATCATAATCAATGAAGCTCCTAGTAATTGGCTCAAAAAATCTTAGAAATTTTAGTATATTTTCCTTCTTCCCCTTCAGCAAACAAATCCCACTTAGTATTTTGGGGTGGTTGCATAGCACCCTGTTGAAATTTAGAATAAATAATTTAATAAGATATTAATAATATTTTTGTATTTTTTTAATTGTTATTTATTAAAAAAAAAAAATGAGGATTTTTAAGGCAAAGGGAAAGTGAGGATCACTTGGAAGGACTCAGGGTGGCTCAGAGAAAAAGTAGTAGAGTCAATGATTTTATTTCAATGAAAACTCAGCAATATTTATAGAAAAAAAAAAAGAAGGAAGCCCTTGCTGTTTGCCAAGGGGCCTAAAATGGTTCACACAACTAGAGGGCCCCCAGCAAGATCCAGAGGGAGCCTCAGAGCAAACAAGAAAAAATACTGAAGAAAAAGGATGGAGGAGAGAAAAAAATAAGTGACAAATTTTAGACTATTGAAATGAACTAAAAATGATCATATATTTTTTAAAAGCACAGACTATGAGGTTTTTAAGCTCACAGACAAGATCCTTGAGGTTAAAGAAATGAAATGAGAAGAACAAAAAACAGAATATATTTTGAGAACAAAGCGGTTGAATAATTTAAACTTTTTTATTTATACTTGCTCAGAGGCTTCTGCTATAGATTAAGCACCACACTACTTAGACTACCCATGTAACTTACTTTAGATTAACTTATATCATTTTTATATCTTAGAAATTTCATCATTTTTTTATAAAACTAAATAAAATTAAAAAAAGATGCTTTTGATTCATGAGGCAAAAACTTCAAATTCCAACACACCCCCACTTGATTGATTGGATCATTCCATCAGCTTTAAAGACTGATATCTTTCCATATAAGTTTGAATAAATCCTTTCATCTTTATTTTCGTGTGCTACCCCATAATTTTGTATCAGCTGCCATGTGACATTTAATCTGATCTAATTTTAATTTGAAATTAGTTAGTATTTATTTTGAGAGTGTCAAATGAAGATCCATTTACCAATTCAAAAGATTTAATGGTGGATTGGTTGGTCTTTTATTATTAATATTGAGTCAATTATAAGTGAAATGTAAATTATGATGAGTAGAATTGAGTCTGACTAAGAGCATCTCCACCTGGGGAGCTAAATTTACTGACTAAACAAAATTTATCTATCCGCAGTTGAATTAGCACCTCCACTGGAGGCGCCAAAGGGGCTTCTAAGTTGGAATTATAGCTTGCGTAAGCTATAGGCTTCCTAAATCTGTGTCACTATAGCTATCCAAAGAGCTAAAACCAAAGTGAAGTATCACAAGAATTTTATGTGATCCTTCACTTCCTTTGTTCAACAATACCCCCCAAAAAAATATCAGATATAATTCAAAAACAAAGGAAACAGATTGGGACATGGACTCATCAAATACTCTGGACCCCAATCTAATTGGAGAAAGCTCCTTGTTCAATGACTTTAGATTGATGGAGTGTGAAACCATCTTTTTTACATACTATATCCAAACCAACAATTCCCTCCAAGCTTCTCAACCACTTGATTTCCAATTTTCCTTTCATTTATTTTTCCAAATTCTGAATCAACTTCATGGACAACCCAGTAACAATCCTGTCATCAACATGTATCCAGACAGCGCCAGCCTCAGTTGTATGGTTAATGATGTACAAACTGGAGTCATACTGGCTCGATGTATAACCTAGATTGGCTAACACCCCCTTGAGAGACTGCCACCAACACTGAGTGACCTGGAATGTACCATAGAGTGCTTTCTTCAGCTTTAGGCCACAGCCGTCCCCAATTGTCATTCCTTCAGGTGGCTTCACCCATACATTTTCATCAATGGGCAAGTTGAGTTAAGCCTCCACGAAATCAAAAGAATGGACCCCCCAATTGTTAAAGGCTGCCAAAGACAGTAGCAGCTGCATCAATGCAAACATTGCCATTGGAGCAAAAGTGGCGCCAAAATCTGTCAATTTTTAGCAACTAAAAACAAGAGTTAAATTACTTTTTGTTTTATTTTTAAAAGATAAAAAAATATAAAGAATAAGATAGAAATAAAAATACCTAAAAACAAGGTAGGGTATTTAGAATAAGATGATGGTTTAATACTAATAAA
This sequence comes from Uromyces viciae-fabae, assembly GCA_000785685.1. Classification (NCBI taxonomy): domain Eukaryota; kingdom Fungi; phylum Basidiomycota; class Pucciniomycetes; order Pucciniales; family Pucciniaceae; genus Uromyces; species Uromyces viciae-fabae. The sequence continues at coordinate 2,801 of JNCO01000891.1, read as the reverse complement.
AGTTAAGATAATTTTAGATAATATTAATATTAAATAAAAATAAAAATAAATTTGATTAACATAAATTTTAATTATTATGAAAATTAATTAATAATGAATAAAAATTTTAGATGATAATTATAATAATGTCTTAATTTAAAATATAATAGTTATTGTTTTGAATTCTTATTATATCGAATTCGATTTTATGGAAAATAAAAATAATGAAAAAGAGATAAGAAAATGATCAATAATGCTGTGATTAAATCATGACATCATGATCTTGAAATAATAAAATAAAATAAAGATTATTACATCATATTTGATCATGATTCGATGATCAAGATCAAATATGGTATTTGAACCATAATCATAAATTTTTTATCATTTTTGATCGTAGTGTTAATAATCATGATCAAAAATATAATAAATTAAGGGTATTGATTTCCGCACACGGTCAAACCGCGTTTGCACACGGTTTGGGACCGCCAAAGGACGTCGGATTTTTTTTTTTTTCAAATATTTTTAAAAAATACTTTCAATGGTTTTAAAATTACCAATTTTTTTCCTAGTATCCTGAGCCCCCCTGCTTCATATTCTGAAGTTTTTAGAGCCAAAAAAAATATGGAAGTACTCCATATATAGGGATTACACAAAATCAAAAAAAAAATGAAAAAATATAGTTAATGCGGGAAACATGGGCTAAACATTTTATCACATGTATTTCCACCCTATTGGAATGTGGGATAAAAATTTCATCCACGGGGAAGAAAAAAAAGTATGTTTTACGTTTACTTTTGAAAAATTTTGGTACATTAACCAATTTTTTTGCAAAAGTAAACGTAAAGCGTACTTTTTTTTCTTCTCCGTGGATGAAATTTTTATCCCACATTCCAATAGGGTGGAAATACATGTGATAAAATTTTTAGCCCATGTTTCCCGCATTAACTATATTTTTTCATTTTTTTTTTGATTTTGTGTAATCCCTATATTTTTTTTGGCTCTAAAAACTTCAGAATATGAAGCAGGGGGGCTCAGGATACTAGGAAAAAAATTTGGTAATTTTAGAACCATTGAAAGTATTTTTTAAAAATATTTGAAAAAAAAAAAAATCTGACGTCCTCTGGCGGTCTCAAACCGTGTGTAAACGCGGTTTGACCGTGTGCGGAAATCAATACCCTAAATTAAAAATCATGAAAATAATTATTTAAAAATATAATTATTTTTTTATAAATTAAATAAATATTAAAAAGAATAAAATAGAAAAATAATTAGTTTTTGAATCATAATTATTTTTCTTATTTTTAAATTAATAATGATTTTAAATGAAAAATCTTCACCTGTTATTTTGGTGGTAAAAATTGTCATAATTATAATTTTTTAGGTGATTTGTTCAAACCTAAAAATAAATATTTTAATTAATTATTCTGCGTAATTGATTGATGCAGATTTTTATTGTAAATTTTAACTTACAAAATTCTTTGTAATTAATTTTTCTTTTCTTAAAAGGAGTATTTTGACAAAATGAACCCCAGGCAATTGGGTAAAGCCTTTTGCCACATAGCATGCTTTATGCCACACGACCTGACCAGAAGAGTTCCTTTTTTTTGCAAAAACCCAGTGTCCTCCCATAACTCTTTGGCCTCTTGGGAGTGGTTGGATTTCCCAAACTCCTAATCTGCTGAGATTTTCAAGCTTGGATTTGATTGCGGTGTCCCAACTTGGCCAGTCTGGAGATTTTTTAGCCTGTTTGAATGTTTTTGGTACCAACACACCAAAAATGGTGCATTCCTGTAGGATCTTGTCAGTCAAGATTTCTTGAGATTCAAACATAACATTGTCAGCAAAGTAACCCAGCTTTAAAGCTGGTGTCTTGTCAGTCAGTACAGGATTTTGGCTAGAAATAGAGCTTCGAAGGGAGCTAGAATCTTCAAACCTAACCCAGGCAGAGGAAAGGAAAGCTTTAGTGGCAGGAACCCAAATCAGCCAACCTTTGCTACCATACAGGTGGCCCACAACACGGGCCTTGATTGCCCGGTCATCCAATTTTGAACGCTTCTCAGGCAGAGTAAGGACCCAAGCTCTTCCACCAAAAATTTGTGCCCGGTTGAACAAGGGTTTTTGAAGGAAGAGTGCCTTGTAGGGAGTTACACTTCCACTGGAGCTATTTGGTAGACAGTTGAGAAGATTTGCCGCCCATAGATACGCTAGACCCCAAAAAGATCTATCCATCTGACTGTTGACCAAAAGGGACCAAGCCAGGTCACCAATGGTACAGTTGTACCTTTCTATCATACCATTCTGGTGATGATGGTATGGTAGAGACTTCTATGACTTGATTCCTTTCTTTTCAAGAAAAATGGTGAGCAACTTGTTGGTGAATTCACCACCGTTATCTCTAAAAAGAACTTTCACACTTTGGCTGGTATATTTCCAAGGAAATTAATCACTGAGATGATCATGTTAGTAGCATCAGACTTCAGGGACAAAATTTTAATAGATGCATATCATGTGGCAGCATCACGGATGGTGAGTACATAGCGACACTTATTAATGACTTCAACTTCACAAGGACAAATAAGGTCAACTGCAAGAGTGTGCAATCTTTTGACAGTTCTTTTGTCTGAAGTCAGGTTATTATGTCAAACACTCTTGCTAATAATTCAGAAAGGACACTTAATGTCACCAGGAGGCAGCTTATTAGGGAGATCAGCTCCATCATAAATTTTCAATAGTTTGTTAATTGCCCTAAGACTAGCATGGCCAAAGAGTTGGTGGTAAAACAACAAGATCTTTTCATTGCTCGTCAAGCTTTTGGGCCT
>KN361180.1:1994-19407 GCA_000785685.1 Uromyces viciae-fabae | reverse complement strand
TTTATTTTTTTCAAAAACACGCGGTTTAAAAACCGCGTGTGTTTGCGGAAAACCGCGTGCACGCGGTCGGTCCACCCGCGGTCGAAACCGCGTGAGTTTGCGGGCCGACCGCGTGAATTTAGCAATGCCCTTATTTTTTTATTACTTATTAAAATAGTTTCAAATAAATCTAAGAAAAGTCTAACAAGTAGTCTGATCATACACCATTAGAATAAGCTTGTAGCCATGAGCCCTGACTTTTAAATCATTGTGTGTTTTTCTTATCTCTACATATTATCTTTTTCTTTTATTTTATTTTTATACTGTTTAGAATTAATTTGCTGGGATTAACGCCCCTAGCAATTGTGATGCTCTTCCTGTCTTTGTCTAGCTTATCTGCATGCATGTCAGTCTGCTTTATCTTAAACTTGTCTAGAAATTCTCTTAACTCTTTTTTATTTTTATTCTTTTATTTTATTGCTTTTTAGGCCCCCTCTGGATCTTGAGTGGGGGGCTCTCTAGTTGTTAGGTTTCACAACCACTTTTTTCCTTTTCTATAAATAGTATGAGTTTTTTGATGAAATAAAAACTCTTCATTGGCTCTTCTATCCTCTTAACTCCGTTTCCTGAGACAATCCAAGTGTGAGCCCCACTTGTTATTCTTAATAAAGTGGAAACTAAAGTATTTATCTCAGCCAAAATCAACAAAACAAAAAAGAAAAAGAAAAAGAAAAAGACGTAACTTGATATTTTTTCTCATCTTTTTAGTCCTGGGTAACGTACTTTTGCGTTATGTAAGGCTAGTAACGCAAAAAAATGCACCAATTAATAAAGTGGAAACTAAAGTATTTATTTCAGCCAAAATCAACAAAACAAAAAATGAAAATGAAAAATAAAAATAGAATACAAAATAAGAGAGGATGAGAAGATTTAGTACCTAAAGGACAAGTTCTGATAGAATAAAAAATAAAATAAAATCCTCTGTTGATTTTTTATGACTGAACTAAAAATGAAATAAAATAAAATAAAAATAAGAAATAAAGTAATTAATGTTTTTAAATGTTTTAAAAATTAAATACCAATGGTTTGAATAAATTTGATCCAATGTATGGAATGGTGCTGAAGTTGTTTTGTTTTTTAAAAATTCTGAAATAGACTGAAAAAAAATAATAAAGAAATCAAAATAAAAAATAAAAAAAAAGTTTAAGTGATGTGTCTTGAAATGAGCTTGATTGAGATGAGATAATTGAAATACCAGTGTCTTATATTCAGGACTCTTGATCTTGCTTGTCTTCTTGGACTTGATCTGAATTGATTTAAGAAGATAAAAAATAAAAGTGAAAAAAAAATTTTCTAAGTAGAGTTTGACCCAGAATATTCAAGATTAAGTCCTCTGGCTAAAATAAATTAATTTTGAACAACTTGAATCTTGACAATTCTTCAATCCCTGCATTTTTCTTTTTAGATAAAAAATCAACAAACAATTAAATTTTTTTTTCATAAAATTAAAAATAAAATAATAATAAAAAAAATTAATAAAAAATTAAAAACAAAATATTAAAAATCAATTTCTTATTTTCTTGTTCAAAAATTCAACAATTTTTTTCCACCCTAATGTAGTCACATGCATCAGGGGGACAATTGTTTTTTTCTGCATCAGTTGGAGAATACTTGAAGACCATTTCAAAAGATGTTACACTTGACCCTTGAGAAAAACTGACACAGAAATTAATCAAATTTTACAACAGAAATACTAAATAGCTCTTACAAAATAATAAATTAATTCAAAGGAAAGCACTATATGGAAAGTGCCAGAAAATCCAGCCCAGTGTCTGTATATTTTTTTTTTTTTGGAGGGGGGGGGGGGATAGAAAACAGGAACCAATTTAAAAATATTTTCTTGATCCAGTTAGACCAGCATATGAGTGGAATCTTCTACTTGTTGGTCTTTTAGTTAAATGAGAGTGGCTGGGTAATGCAAAAACTTCTGGATCAAGCTAGGATGAGAAATGAATAGCAATAATATCTGTCCATCTTTGTCATTTTCCATTTGATGTTAGGGGTTGTACTTGTGTAGTTCAAGTAAGAGAGCCTCAATCGGAGAATTTCCCTTGAGATAAGCTCAGTGCACACTTGTGATTGTGCCCAATTCATAGTCTTCTTTCTTTTTGGAGGATAGAAAACAGAAAAAAATAGAAAAAGATTTTCTTGGTCCAGTTAAACCAGCAATATTTAGGAGAAGAATCTTTAATTCTTTGTTCTTGTAGATACATTCTAATAAAAAAGGGGTTGGATAATGCAAAACTAGCTGGATCAAACTAGGATCAGAAATGAATAGAAATGATATCTTTCCATTTTTTTATGTTCTGTTTGGTGGTAGAAATTGAACTTGTGTAGTTCAAATAAGAGAGCCTCAGTTGGAGACTTTGCCTCAAGATAATATAAGTGAACACTGATGGTTTTATATTGCACAGAGTGAAGAAACCACAGGGATGGTTGAATCTTGCATGGTTTCAATCTTTGATGGCTTCAAACCTGCTTCCGTCATTTTATTTATAATCTACTACTGGTATTTTGGGCTATGGCAATGGATGGAATGAGCCATGATGGTATCAGAGCAATGGGAATGGTTGAGATTGAGATTGATGATCTTCACACTCCAAAGTCTTTTCTTCTTGTAGTAGTTTCCTGACAGACTGAATGGGAAATCAGATTTTATTGAATGGCACAAGTATTTGCCTGAAAGGTTTATCAACTCTTCATTTGTTGCAATGTTAAATTAATTGGTGGTCTTTATAGCAGGGGGTTTTGATAGAAAGGGGATATCTAGGATTTTCAGCCTATTCTTGGATTCTTTGAACTAGATCTTCATGTTTCTTATACAAGAGCTCAGGAGTAAGGTCTTAGAATATGAAAAGTCTTGTGCAAGAGTGGCTCTAGGATTATTATTGGTTGTAATTAAGTTTTCACTTTCCTCATTAGGTGTAGGGGGGGGGGGGGGTTCATTGATGAGGTATGGCTGAGAAAGTTCTGTTAATTTTTCCAGAAATATAATCCAACATGAAAAAAGAATATAAATAAAAAAAGAAAAAGGAAGCAAATAAAAATTAAAAAGAAATAATTATCAGTCAAGGAAGAAGAAATATCAAAAAGTAAGAATAAAATTAAAAAAAATTTGATCAGTGGGGGAACTTTCAAATGTACTGATTGGTTATTTTTTTTTTCTGGAAAGAAACAAACAAAGGCAAAAAAACAAAATAAGAAAGAATAGTCAAGAACTCCAATCAATGGTAGATTTGTTTCATGCATATTAAACAGCTTAAAAAACTTGTGGTTGGAGGCTTTTGGAGAGTACCTTTTTATGCAGGAAATGGCCTTGGTGAGTGCTTACATGGGGCGTAGAAGTAAGAAATTGTGATTTTTGGGGCTGTTTTGAGTAATTGTTTGGTTTTGCTTGTTTTTGTGGTTTGCATTTAGAAATTTATTGGGGAGTGGTTGGTCCATAGTTGGATGATTTCCTACAGCCTACAGGTTATAAACATGTTCACAATATTTCCTACAATGGGCAAAAAGCAAAGGTGAATTTCAACTGTGTGAACTTGGTTCCCACAGATGAAAAAAGTAAAACCCAAAATATATTTAAAATGTACTAATAACTCATGATCCAAAACAAACCATGAATGAAAATGGAGTTGTCCCAAGTGTTTTCCAGCATCCTGCCTTGCAAACTTACAAGTTTTGCCACACCACAAAGCTGACACTAGTGAGGGGGCTCACTCTTTAATATGTGATGCTTTGATAAGAACTTGGAACACTCTTATCAATATTGAAGAATGTTTAAATGAGTTGATTTTTTTAATATTTATGAGGATGATAAATATACACAATCAAATAGATCTTTTTTGTTTCAGATCCTCTGTCTAATGAGCCAAAGAAGGTCATTGGAATATTTTCATCTCATGAAAGAACTGAAAGGAATATTTGCTTGTAAATAATGATTGTAATTTATACCATTGATTTTCATTGAAAGTGACTAAGATACACCATGAATAATACTGCTAATAACAGGGTGGAACTTTTGAATAACACTGCTACTATCAGGATGTGATTCTTTTGACAATTATGACCATTCAGAAAAAATGGATCAAATCAAGCAATGGCTGAAGCCAATACATGTGATTTAATTTTGGATCTAGGAGGTTAAGCAGATGCTACTATTCAAACAACCTGCAGAATGGATAACAGTAAGGACAAAAAAACTTAAATAGAGCATGAGATATACAATTTTTTTTTTTCAATTATAGATTGGTTTGACTTCAAGTAACGGGCTCTCCGGCGTTGAAATAGTTCCTAGCTTTTTGGGGCCACAGATAGGGATCTGTTGTTCCTTTCGAAATACACCAACCTTTTTCTTGAGATGTTCGACCTCATAACCACCCTCGATCACACCAACTCTGAGCATTGCCAGTAAGTTGTGAGCAGCATTGGAATGATCTGAGATAAATGACCCAAACCCATCAATCAGTATTATTAATAATCATGTATTTAGTGAAAAAGGTTAGCTGACCGTAAACTCCGCCATGGAAAGCCGTGGTGGCATCTTTACCCAGTCGGGTTTTGACGAGCGCTCGGCCTCCAGGATGTTCGTCAATGAAGTCAGTGACATCATGGATAAAACCACCGATGACAATCAATTCACGGCCATTCTTTTTGCCAGCCTCCTCAACAAATTGTTCCCAACTGAGTATGGGAAGGTCATTAGATGACTTAGGCCACTTCACATCACGAAAATCTTTCTGTAGTTCTTTGAGTTTCATGCTATATTGGCCCTTGCGGACTTCGTTGTCTGGGAAAGTTTTAAGCTCGGAGGCGAGTCCAAGGTAGTAAGCCAGTGCGATAAACCATTTAGTGGGATCATATTGGTACCAGCGAATAGCGTTTCGGAAATCTTGAGGAAACTCGTGATGGCTAGCATTTCAAATTTTGGGGGAAAGAAGTCAGGCAATTTGAGACAGCAAGTTAAGTTATTGAATCGAAGAAAAAGTTGACCCACAAATTGTGATAACCTTCACCAATTGTAACAAATGCGGTAACAATGTGATCTCGTGGGGTGTGCTTGTCATCAAAAGGTGCATCGCCAAGCCAGTGCGCCAGAGAGTTGACACAAAACGTGGAGTGGTGAACAAACAACAATCGAGCAGCTCCAGCATAGAAAAATCCACCCCTCCAATCACCCCATCCAAGTCCAGCAATGAGGGTAGGAAATAGAAATCCCATACCAAAGATCAAAGGTAGGTACCAACGGTGCTGCCATCGAACTACTTCATTTCGGGATAAATCGGACACATCGGCTATGCCAGGCTTACGACGGGGCTTTACAATCATCCAGCCTACATGACTCCATAAAAGTCCTTTATGGGCCGAGTATGGATCGAGATCAGTGTCGGTATAGCGATGATGAGCGCGATGGCCACGAGCCCACCATCGAATACTGCCTTCCACAGCACCCGAGCCACCAAGAGCGAGGAAATACTGAAGTGGAATGGAAGCATTGTAGGATCGATGAGCCCAAAGGCGATGATAACCTGCGGTGATACCCAGGCCGGTGAAGTAATAGTAAAGGATAGACCAAGCCAAGGTTGCGCGGGTAAGAGGAGTCGTCACAGCGCCATAAATAGCAAGAATAGGAACGATGGTTAAGGCCAAAGTAGAGATTACGTTAATCTCCCTGTAAAAATTTCTCCAGGTGATCGGAGGGAGTGGCTTCTCCTTGCGCAAAGTGCGTTGGACGTAGCCTGGGACAACAAAAAAAAACATGGTTCGAAATCATTTCTCACGTCTATTCAGGAAGTAAAATATGATAAAAATTGAATTCATTGAACCTACTGTCATCATCAACGGCAGTCTCCTCGTCGTCTTCCCAAGTATTACCAGATTGGGATTTAACACCTCCCAAACCCTCAGAGTCGCTTAGATCAGAATCTGGGTCGTAATCCGGGAGTTTTTTACGCTGTCGCTCGCGGAGATGTTCAGCCGACGGTAGTGAGGAAATTGAAGAAGACATGAGGGATGTGCGAAACTGAGGGCCAAAAAAAAGTCTGGTAAGTCAATCCAAACGACGATCGATCCACGTATCAAGGTCTCCCTCAGACGGTCTCAAGATGAGAAGGAGATACGGAGCTTTTTTTGTTTTGAAGAGCTATTGGATGAGCTAAAGAGAGAAGAAAAACCAGATACAGGGGATGACGGCTTTAAAAAGCTGCCCTGCAGAGCTTGGAAAGGTGAAAAGAAATGTTCCAAGTCAAAAGGATGAAAGGGGAAAGAAGCTTCCTTCTGTTCTGTTGATTCTGAAGGAATAGTTCACCGAGTCATCAAAACGGTCAACAAGGAATTGGTTAAAACTTGAACTATTTCAGGAGACAGGTCATACCATCCGTAGGGGAAAAGAAGAGAGGGGGGAGGGAATGCTGGTCAGGTCGAAGCGACGCAGACCCTCGAGACAGACCAGTGAAAGCCTTTGATCGAGCCCACATGTCACGTAGCTCACTCTATGACGTATCGATTTCTTCCCCATCGAGCTTTTCTCCCCAATTGCCCATCCTACTGAAAAACTATCTATACATACAGTTTCATAGTGCTCATCAACCCTGCTCAACCGCTGAGTAAGGCAGGTATACACAGGCTAAATTTCAAGCATCAAGAATCAAGATCAAAAGAGTGAAATTCTATGAGCTCTTTACAACCTAAAGGAATGACTTGCACCATCTCTGCTGTTTCACTATTACATGCGACTCTCAAGTTAGTTTTCGCACTGTGCGCGCGCAATGGATCGAAACCCTGAGTGAATCAGAACTTCTTGATCACAAAAGTCTAATTAGGTCTAGGATCAAAAAATTCTTGTGTCAAGTATTTATCTTTATTTCACATATTTGTGCATCAATATCTTGAGTTGATCGATTTTCATAAATTCAAATCAAAATAGGTCGTCTGTTTGAAACCCCCATTCCTAAAAGATTTGCGCATCGGAATTACTTTATATATTGCTTTTCGATATGAAAATTGACCCCCAATGTATAAACTGCATTAGAAACTGTTGAAATCATCAAGTTGAAACTATGGTGTTCAAGGCCATGGTCACGCTTTTGAAGAGGTAATGATAGTGGTTTTGCAGCCTCTCGTTTCGGATGGTAGGGGGAGACCGCGGGTGAGATTTCAGGGGAACCTAAAAAGACAAGGAAAAGAAAAATTCTTGTAGGCTTTCAGATGGACTTTTGTCTGGAGCACTTATTTCTGTAAATTGAATCATGATCAAGACACTAGAAGATACAGGGATTCGGAATAGACCAGAATAAAGGTATGATCTTTCTTATCATTGCTAACAATCCTTGACTTTTTATTATATCACCAACCTAATCAAATTGGCCCTACTAATTTCAATTCTTCTGAAGGGGGGTCATTCAATCCTTCAGTTCAGCTGAAATAAACCCGTATACTTTGCTCTCTTCAAAATATTCCATTTTATTTTGACCCTGTGGGTATTTTCTCATCAAATTGACATCTGTCTGCTACTTTAGTAATCTCCTGAAAACCCATCCATCCTTCAGAAAAAATTGTTGGCATACAGTGTGCAGCACATGTTCTAAATACACCCTAAGAGCATATCTATAAATGGCGCCGGGGTGGATCAGGGAAAATTTAGCCGCCTCAAGGAGTTGTTTCACAGCAATGTCACCATTGGTTGAATAGCTGTCCCTCTAAGGTGGGGGTGGATAGGACCCTGGTCAGCCCCTATAAATGTGGGTAACCAAAATGTATGAATCCACGGGAAAATTTTCCCAATGCTACTAACAAAAAATGTATGAATGGAATTTTTTAACATGGAGGCTACTCACCAGGAATGTATACAGATTTTTTTTTTCCCTTGAGGGTACTAACCAAAAATGTATGAACACTGGCTGAATGTAAACAAAAAACACTCTGCTCTGCCACCCCCACCCCCTTGGCAGGACTTGGTTGCAAAAAATAGTGAAAGTAAAAAAAAAATCAAAGTGGATGTTGTCAGCGTTAATTTTAAAAATGAGTTAACAGAAATAAAAAATGCAGCTAGTACAGTGGTTAGAGACCTAATATTTGCTGAATTTGCTCCATGCGTGTAGCTGGGTTCAACCCTTTGAGGTGGGTGATGAAATTTTTACTTCACCATATGGCTTTTCATCATCACCTGTATTCATTCTGAAAAAGACTGTGCCTGACTGCCCCTCCATCTAAGATTGTTGTGGTTGTTTATCCTCCAGCAGCTTCTACCACTTTTTTCACTGTTACAAAAAAAGACGCATCCATGGGCTGGGTATTTTTTTTGGTTTGGTACGTACAAATTGCCTTCTTTCCATTATCTGGCCCATTAACCAGAGCTTATATAATGATACAAGTTCTTTTTTTCATCAAGAAAATATTTGAAAAAACCATTCTAGCAAAATGTCCAAATTCAACAAAACTCAGGTGTGCAAGGATTGTTCTATCATCAAAAGTGATGGAGGAACATCCCGGGACAAAATCTTTCATTGCCACTGCGGGATACCACCAGTTGTTATGCCGCAAGGAAGATCACAAAATATTGAATCACATTGGGAATCAAGTTTGTTTTGGTATTGAACTCCCCTAATCTCCATCAATAGTTTCTGACCTTGATGCTGGATTGATTGATGAGCAGGATCCTGCAGGATTTTCACCTCTATTATTTCTAATGCCTGTAAAATTGATACTTTTTTTACTAAGCATTCCTCAAATCCTCCAAAAAACTCTCAGAAACAAACTTTGAATATTACCAGTACCCTTCCAATAGAATCACCTCAGGAAAAAAAGCAAACACAAAACCTTGGATTCTCGGGCTTGACTGATTCTACTTGGCCAAGACCACGGAGTCAATACACAATCCTTCAATGTATCTCTGGATCCCCAAGCTTGTACCACGGTACACCTCCTCCACATTTAGTATGCCAAGAGTTATTTGGAACATCAAAAGAGTCCGTGTTAGACAAAAAAAAAGAAACTCAAAAACTGATTCATACTCTTGAATCAAGATCAACATGGTTCATTAATTGACACAATTTCATGGCTGTAATATTCTCTTCTCAATGTGAAAATACGGTTCAGGTCCCTCCTGGAACCTCTTTTGAAGTGTGCAACCGATGCCTCATACTAAAGAAATATAACTCACTGAAAAAAGATCTCAACACTAAATATGCCACTGATGGTACTGTGAAGTACATCCCAACTAGTCTAATGAAACAAGCCTTTCCACTCAAAAATGACCCTCTGTCACAAACTCAGGCATCTCAACAAATCACTTGAAAAACAAACATGTGGTTGTAACTATGAATTCTGGACAACACTGGCAGTGCATGCCAAACAAGGTTTATTCCAAAAAATGGAAGTTTTCCAAGGACTTGCTAAGGTGGTTGCAGTTAGAACTGAGCGCAAGGTTGCAGGAAAAGGGCTGACCGGAATTCAATTCAGCTCTTATTTTGATAACTTCTTGAAAAAAATGGCTGCAATGAGCCTGGCATTGGCCAAATATCTTTGTGATAACTTTTCTGTTTTCTCTCTAAGGAGCATAAGAATTGGAAGACAAAAAAACAGTGGAAAATTAAATGATGGAAGTGTACTGAATAACTTCAATAAGGTGCCTGGTTACTTAAACAATCTAGGCTATAGTGGACCGATTGCCCTTGCTTCTGATAATACTTTCTGTCTGAAATCCTTACGAGCTCAAAGCAAACAGCTAGTTGGTGCACAAGGAGGTGATGTTCCATGCAGTAGCCTGGAAGAGCTTGAGAAACTTAAGCAAAAGACTGAGCAAGATGAACTTTCCAGCAAGGTATTGTTTTTTTTCAACTTTCATCTGTGCAGGCCCACCACATGAATTGTGCCTCTCAATACATCCTAGGTCTGTCTCTATACCATACAGGTACCATTGTTTGTGGTTGCTTTGATTGCTAGTTATGACAAAGAGACAGCCAATAACATTGCAGCAAGCCATATGACTGTCCTTGATTATTGCTTTGAAGCCGGAATGAAAGTCCTCTCTATTGGTAGTGATGGAGCAGCTACTGAGATATCAGCACTTCAAAAAGTTTCCACTTTGTTCCAACAATATCTCTGCTTCTCTAAACCTGATGTCATTTTTTTGATTGAAGTCCCACTGATTGGGCAACCACCAAGACCAATAGTTTCAGTCCAAGATCCCAAGCATGCAAGAAAAACTGCTGCCAACCAGATCCTCTCAGGTGCCCAATTCCTATTGTTTAGAAAATTCTACTTGAAAATATCACACCCAGTTGCATTACTTGCCAAAATCTCATCACCTTTGCATTCTAAATATGTGATGAATTGTGAAAAGCAAGATGACGGAAAAGAATATCAAGCAATGAACTGGAAGACTCTCAAAACATCATTGAAATCATCTCGAAATACAGGACTAACTTTATACTTGTACCTTCTTGGGGAGCTCACTGATTCCTGGCTCTGCCCATCAATGAATCACGTTGATCGCATTTGAGCAGCATGGATTACCATTTTTTTCTACTTTTCTGGCACCATTCAATTATTAATTAGACCAGCTCTCTCATGAACATTGTTTGGAAAAGTATATCACACAAAAGTTATGAAATATTCCAATTTCTAGGCAACTCACTAACTGGTTTAATCATATCACATTGTGAATACTATTCATCAACTCCACTCCTGCCCTGGAAACACAGAACAGAAGCATGTGGACACATATTAGGCTGGATGCAGGTAATCATGCCTATTTTCAAAATATTGGATGCTTGCCAGATGTTACCAAGGATCTTTGCGGTGGTGAAGAATATCATGACTGGTAAAATGAAAATGCCACAATCTTACCATCATAAATCAGGTGTGCCCATCTTTGAATTTTGTTTTCTTTCTATCTAAAAGAAACTTTGTAGACCATTCACAGGGACAAATACATCTTTTTCAATCAGAAAACAGCAGATAAATATCAACATTTAGCCCAATCCCCAACCAACCTTGAAATGACACACAAACTGGCCATTGCCAAGGAAGTTGCCCAAAAGCTCGCTAATTTTTCTGGAATCCATCCTATTCCATTCATCTATCAGCCATTATTGGAAGAATCTACAACCAATCAAGGAAACATAGAAGTTCAGGCTGTGTGAGATGCTATGGACCAACTAGAGAACCTCTAATGCTACATATGGCCGTGGTACTCTAGACACAGATGAAAAATATAATAAATTTAATTTATTATATATAATAGAATAATTAATTGTAACTATACAATTAAGCAGTGCTTATTCCAATAGGAATTTCTTCACCCAATGCCTGATAAATATATCAGACTGGGGAGCCCTTATTTTCAGAAAGGGAGGTAGAGGGGAGTTTATCTCAACCACTTTACAAGGTTTTCTTGTAAATCCTATGGGATGATTATCTAAACAATATGGCCCATCCCTCCTTTATTTCAAATAGGGGAGTGCAGCCCACGTAGGGGAGCTAGTATTAAAATAGAACGAAGATTAATTGCTTAGTCAGTGAAGTGTTATTACCTTTATATTTGACTTTGAAGTTATGTATCTCTAATTTTTCTATTAAATAAATATTATCTGAGGTTTTTGGGTGAAGTGTGAGGGGGTATTTATACCTGTGTTCCCCAACTCCGTCATTTTTTCAGATTTACTAAGGATTCTTGATAGAATCCTTCCTTTGACATCATTTTTTCATGTGCTGAAAAAATGATGTCATTTTTATTTCAACTTAATTAAAAATTATAAAGGTAAATTGGATTTACCTTGATAATTTTTCAAGTCAAACTAATTAACTGCCATTTTGGGGGGATTAATTAAAGTTAAATTTTAAGTGTAAATGGAATATTATTTTCCATTTACAAATTGTAATTTTTGTAAATAATATTAAAAATATAGGTATGATACTTGGGGGAGTTGAACCTGGGTCTCTAGGATAGAATAATTTTGTTAAGGCTGAGCTTTAACTTCTATACTCAGGGGTAATTTCTATTTCCCTTTTTTTAGTGGTATGATATCTAAATATAAAATAAATGAATGAAATAAAACATAAATAATAATAAAATATATTGCAGCTTCTCTGGACTATCTCAATAGTCTCAGATGCTGACAGGCTGATGCAAGTGAAGGTAAGGAATTAATGTTATTTAAAATCCAGAAAGCTTACCAGGATTTAATTAAATTAATCAGAAACATTATACAGGAGTTTCTACCAGTGATTATGAAACATTTGAATTCAGATACACTTGTGTCCCAGAAAAAAACCCCATTGCAGATTTAATGCATGAATCTGAATGTGCTATCAGGAATACACAGGAGCAAGATCATATATTAGATGAAATAAATTTGGAAGACAAGCACCAAGAGGTATCTTGTCAGGCTGGTATGGCAATCACTAACCTACTCAACCAGTTGCAATGAGCTCAGAATTGGATTCCGATTTAGCACGGGAAAATCAAGAGCTCACCAGCAATGATTTCCTTCTTGAGTGAAGTGATAGTTGAGTCAAACTCATTCTTATAGGTCCAGATGTGAATGAAACTCTCTATTGAGAAAATTAATCAGAATTTATGATCTTGCTTTGCAAGGATAATGATTCTGAAAATCATCAAACACATTCTGGAAACAAGAAAAGATAAAAATGCAATTTTTTATAATCACATCCTGTCAATCCTTCTGAATTGGTACCAGAATCAGATAAGCCTCTCAATCCCAGTGAGTTTAGAGAGCTGGTTGCACTCATTTTCAAAGAAAATACTACCCAGAAAACTTCCATATCACAAATGTAACAATGGAATATACAGGTGAAGTTCAATTTCAATGAAGTGCATAACACTTCAACAAATGTTGATATAAATGCCCAGATTCTTGTTTGAGGTGGCAATATTTCAGAAGCAAACCAGCTATGCTTTGGGAAGTATGCAATGATCATAAATGATCAGGCATCCCTCATTTTCACTGATACTTTTCAATATAACCTGCCATTTTTTGATCCCAGAAACTCTAAATTGGGAAATACTAGCAAGTTTTGAGGCTGTTTCTGGAAAGAATTGCTGGGTGGCTAGTGCAACTAACCCAGCAGCTTTCATATTTTTCTTTCCAGATCTTTATCTATCAACCACACATCTCCATACCTTTCTCTTGATGAGCCGTCAGATAAACCACCTTGTCTATGAAGCTAAAAGATAATGCATTGTTTTTGAATTCTGTGCTTTTCAATAATAAATCAGTGTTATAAATAATGTAAAGGATTACCAATAATGGGAAGCCTTGTGGGAGACCTTTCTCAATAAGGAAGTTTCTTGAGATACAGTCTCCTAGTTGGAGTCTAGTTGATTGATCTTGAGAAAAATATTAATGATTTTCCACAGATAAGTTGGGCATCCCTTTGACCAAATAATATGCACCAACCTCTCCGTGTAGACTGACGGATACACTGATTTCACGTCCAGGACTAGGGCTGAAACAAACTTCCCCTCTTTCCACTTACGATTTATCCAGGTTACCAGCGCCAGCATGGTGTCTTCAGCACCTTTTCCCTTTCTGCTGCCTCCCATGTGGCCCTTTGGTAAGATTTTGTTTTTTCCTGCCCAGAAAGTGATGTGATTAGATTATATATTTTCAAAGACTTTACTTACTATATTTAACAGAGCAATAGGGTGGTAGGCTCCTGGTACTGTGTAGTCCTTTTTTTTGAATTTTTGGATTATTGCTGTGGTTGCTGTTTTCCAATTCGTAGGAAAAAAAAATAAACTGAAGCAACAGGTCATGGAAGCTGTTAGTGGTTTCAGGATAACTGGAGAAATGATATGTAGCAGTTTGTTAGGAATTTCATCTGGGCCCACCAACTTCTTTGGTTGTAAATTTTCAAGTGCCCTGGCCATTTCAGCTAAGGTGTTTTGAGGTAAAATGATGATTTTTGAGGTATGTGAGGCTGGAATGTTGGATAAGTTGCAGGTACTGTGGACAATTGAAGTTCCCTGAAAGAGAAAATCAGTATGTTCTTGCTTATTTGATGTCAATGTATCATCCTCCTTTTGTGATGGTAATATTCCATCCCGGAAGAAAGTTTTGGTCTACCGGAAAGCCTGAAAGATAGAGACATTGTTAGTATTGGCCAGAAAAGCCCCCCAGTGATTCTGTTTCAACTCAAGGACTTTTTCTTGGAACTTATTGTTCCAAAATTTAAACCTGTCAATATATTCTTGTTTATTAGTGAGTAGTGTCATTCTACAACACCTGTTTCTATTTTTGATCAGCGGGCCTAAAATTTCTCAATTCCACCATTTTTTAGACTTGCATGGGTTATCCTGAATCTGATGGTCCTGTTCCATCCAGAAAAAAGTGATGATATCTGTTAGTTATGATTCATACAGTACAATCTTGTTAGACGTGATTGGAGTACTTTGCTGAGTTATTTTTCTTTCCACTGTTAATTTTAATCTTGCAGCATATAATATGTCCCAAGAAGGTGGACTGTTTGCATAGCATGAAGTGGAGGCTTGAAGTCAATGGTGATGATTATTTTTTGATGATTGGATCCATGATTTTCTGATGAGGTGGTCACCTTCTTGATCAAATTTCTGTCAAGATGCAGAAATAAATTTTGATTTTCTTAAAAGAATAAATAGTGATTCCACTTATAATAGTGAGTTAGACTTTCTCTTTCAACTTATGAAATGGAATTGAAATGGATTTATGTTAATACTTTAATTAATCCTTCCATCATAGATTCATTGAAGTCAATTAAAAAAAAAATCTCTATGGTTTTCAAGAAGAAAAATTAATAAAAAAATGTAAGCACAATAGAAAAATTCATTTTGCTTTACATCACAAAATTTTTATAAAAGCATTCTCACTAAAGAAGCTTAATTTTTATTAAAGTCATGATTTGTCATTTTTATATTTTGCATAGATGATTTGAATCATCTCTGCTGTACAAAAGAACAGCATGAATCTAATCTAATGATTGAATGATTCTTTACAATGAATCATTCAATCATAAAAAATATATTTTAAAACAAGAACAACAAAAAAGTTTTCTTTTTAATCATATTAAATAAAAAAATTTAATCAAGTCATTAATTATTGGATGAGCATAAAAAAACATCACCAACATCTGGGTCTGATTGGGTTTGTAGATATTCCAAGGTTGAGTTGGAAGGAATGGTTGTTGCTGGATCTTCATGGGTAGATTAGTTGGCGCTGTGTTGGGCAGAAATCAAACAATTTTACTTGATTGGTATATGGGCACATTTTTCTGTCCACAACCACAACCTCACCTCAATTTCAATATTTAAGTTTTTCCCCTTTCCACAACTCTTCAAGCTCTTGACTACCCTCCCCTATGCCGCCCCCCCTTCTATTTTCTCACTTCTCCAAGAACCATACATCAACCCACTGACACTACTTCCTTTAGACAATGAATCATGGTTCACTTTTTATAGCCCAACGCATGCTCTGAAAAACCTCAATGATAAACACCATACAGTAATTTACGTCAGAAAATGTTTTAAATCAGCTGACATCTAGATTCTTTCTCACAGCAGCAAATTTTTAATCGCCTTTGACATCCTAATCAAGCCTAACTATATCATCCGCCTCATTAATGTCTAAAACCGGCCAGCTACCAAACTAGGGGTAGATTGTCTAGAGTCTCTCCTTCTCAAATTCTATGATCAACATATACCTTCCATCATCGCCATTGACTCAAAATTACACCATTGATTATGGAATCCCGCAGGTTACGCTCACGTTCACAAAGGCGCCGCCGCTCTCATCAAGATTTGTGGTAAAGGTGGTTTTTTTTTGAAGACGGATAGAAATTCACCAACCTTTTTTTCCAGTAGGGGTGCAAGAACCATAATTAACCTGGTTTGATGCAACTTCCTTGCAAGCAAATTAATCAAGGGAGTTCATGTTTCTTTTAATAACCATGGTTCCAATCACCAAAAGTTGATATCTGTTTTGAACTTTTCCCAGCCCAAGCCAATGTTGCGACGCACTAGACCACAATTTGAGGACGTTAACTTGAAGAAACTAACTAGGGTGATCCATAAGAATATCAACCAGCGAAGTAAACCTACCTCAACTGCCAACATTGACTTGTTTGAGTTAACTTTAACAACCTCTATCAGTAATTTGTGGAAGGAACAAGGAAAATTAATTTTTGACAACCCAGTGAGATGCAAAAAATGGTGGAATAAATAAATACTTGATCCCCTGGCAAAAAAAAGATATGCTTGTAGAAGAATGATGTTACTAACCAATGCGCAGGAAGACTTAGATCAATTCAACCACTGGGATAAAATATTCCAACTGTGTGTTCTAGAACTCAAGCAAGACCACTGGCGCAAATTCTTAGCCAAAACAGACTCAACAACAATATATCAGGCTTTGAAGATCACAAAACCACAACACGGGTAGGGTATCCTACCACTCAGCTTGCAGGAGGGTATTATTTTCTCAGATAAAGACAAAATGGCTGACCTATTGTTTATTGACACCTCAGTAGTGAATAATAGCTGTGACATGTCAGAAATCCCACCTAAACAACATTAAAAATTCATAGTTTTCCCCAAGATCACGGTTGAAGAAACTAGAAGAACACTCCAATATTTGGCTAAGAAAGAAGCCTGCAGGCCGGACAGTATCCCTAATGAGATCTTATCTATCTTCTATTCCATACTTGAGAATAAACTTCCTGTATTATTCAATAGATTTATCAAACTATCTCATTTCCCACAAAATTGGAAGACAGCAACAACAGCCATTATCCGGAAGTTCAACAAGCCAGATTACACTAATCCAGGAGCTTACAGGCCTATTCCTCTTCTCAATTCTGTAAGTAAAGTTTGTGAATCAATTATTGCTAACCGGATTACCTTTTGGGCGGAAACAGAGCAGATATTACCCAAGGGACCCATGGGGGGAAGGAGAGGCTGTGTGTCAGCTTGCTACAATGTTGAGCAAGCCAACATATGTAAACAAAAAATACTAAAAATAAAATAAAAATATTATAAAAATATTTATATTATAAAATATAAAATAAGATACAATTAAAACATTTTATAGTTAGAAAAAGTGAATTATTATTGCATATTTGAAATGCTTGAGGAAAAATAACCCCAGTCACTCGGCAGAAGTATGGGCAAAAAATGCCTCCTTCTATTTTATTTTAATTAATGAAAGAAAATAAGAAGGAAACCCCTACAAACCCCCTGATATTGTATGTCATGTATCTCTATGTACATGTACTAGAACATATTTATGCATATAAATAAGGTGTTGTGTATAGTTTAGGAGTTAAGTACATATTTGCAATACTTTCAATTGACAAGGAAGATTACATAAGCAATGATTCAAAC
>KN361179.1:11169-25709 GCA_000785685.1 Uromyces viciae-fabae | reverse complement strand
GCCCCAAAAAAAAAAAAAAAAAAAGAAAAAAAAGAAAAAAAAGAAAAAACCACTCTGCCTCTCCTAAGTGACCAAAACTGAAAAATAAAAACATTGCTTCCAGGTAAGTCTTTTTTCACTCTTCTCCAAGCAATATCTGAATAACTCTTTTTTTCATCCTCTTTCTCTGTTGCCTACTCCATTGGTTATAAATAACTGGATTGAAAAATATAAGATGTAAGTCACCTAGGATTTCTTTTTTGATGTTTTTTTTTTCTTTTTTTCTTGGTGGCTCAATATACGATGTTTTTATGAAAAACTGCATTTCAAAAAATACCTCAGTTGGGTCAAGATTTTTTGAAAAACTCAAAATTAAAAAGTCGTGTTTGATCCAAAAAAAAGGTCGTGTTTGTAATTTCAGGTTTGGTGATATTTGAAAAAAAACAATAAATGAATTTATTGATTAATTATCTTTTAAGCTAACATCTTTTGTTTTTGTTTTTTTTTCTTTTTGCTTGCTCATATTGTGCTCTGTCTGAAATGGCTATATGATGGATGACCGCCAAAAATTTTGTGGTTTTGACCTGATTTTATCCATCAAAGACATCAAAATAGAAGCATGCTGTGTCTCACATGTGGCTAGCAAAGGGATGCAAAGTTTCCAGGGATTGTGAGAAGGCAAAAAACCTTATCAAAAGTTTCTGAATGAAATTTAAAAAAAGAAAACAAAATAACAAAATTAAAAGTTGTAAGTGTTTTTAAAATTTAAAAATAAAATTATTAAAGATAAAATTGAATTAAAATAAAATAAAATAAAATAAACGATTAAAAGAAAGCAGTTTGATTTGATGATTTGAATTTCAATACCAGAAAGAAATTGATTTGATGATTTTAATTTCAATACTATTAATTTGTATTCAAATAAATGAAAATAAAAATAAAAAAAATCATTTTTATTCTTAAGTAAAAATGAAATTCAAAGTAAAAAAGGATTTAGATCAAATAGAAATGATTAGGATTATTCTCAAAAGATCAAATAAAAGGTGAATACATGATTTAAATTGAAATCATGGAAAGAAAACATAAAACAAAGCTTTATGTGAAAAAACATTACTAACAATGTGAAATAAAATTAAGAGAATTGAGATTGAAAATCAATCGTTCAGATTGATTTTAAATTTATTCAAATAAGATTTTTTTTTTACTCTGATATGATTTTCATTTCAGATCAAAATAAAAAAATGAGAATCCAAATCAGAAAAATTAAAATTATCAATCCATTTCAATTTTTAGAATATTTATCAATAAAATTTTAAATAATAATTAAAGGAATAAAAAAATAACAATTTATATTGATTGTAAAAAGTTCAATTCAGAATTAAAATATTGTATATGAGATATCTATAATAAAATTGAATTTGTTAAAATATCTGATTCAGCTGCCTTAATTTATATAAACATTTTTGTTTTTTCATTGCTTATCTATAATTTAAAATGAAAATTGTAAACATTCTCCTTTACTTCATTTATTAAAAAATTTAGTTGTGCAACTCTTATAGGTATTATATTTGAATATTTCAATTTTTCCTCTAAAGAATAATTAGTTTCTTTCAAATATTTTGTTATTCTTCATTATTTATTTTCATTTTACTTAATTTATTTATTTTACTGATAGAACTTTTCATGAGCTATGCTTTCATGTAGCATAGGAATTAAATTTGCTATGTTTTTGTTTAGCGTGGCCATTGAATCAGATACCCTTTAATGTAGTGTAGCAATTGAATTTGCTACGCTTTCATGTAGCGTAGCAATTGAATGCGCTAAGCTTTCATGCAGCGTAGCAAATCCAATAGCTACTAGCGCTAGGCTACAGTTTACAGGGATTCCTGTTAGTGTTATTATTTTTTTGAGACACTCCACTACACTACACTACCTGGTTTTATTTTTCTCCAAAAATTCCTGTAGCTGTAGCCTCAAAAAAAAACAACACTACATGTTGCAACATTGTACCGTAGCTTAATAAGCTACACTACGCTACACTACACGTTACCTGTAGAGTAGCAGGCCCACCTTTGCTTAGGTGTTAACCAAGATGGTACTAGTTCTGGTCCTTTAGAAAGCCTCCTTGTCCAAAAGCTATTCCAAAATCAACATGAATTACTTCAAAAGTTTCCATTGATACCAATATATTTTTAGGATGATGGTTTCCAATTGGAAATACATAAATTAATACTGATTGAATAGCCATTGTCAGATTGAAATTTCTCCTTTTTTTATGGGGTTCCTGAAGCCCGTGTTAAAGGCTAGTCCTCCAATTGTCAGATTGAAATTTCTCCTTTTTTTATGGGGTTCCTGAAGCCCGTGTTAAAGGCTAGTCCTCCATTTTTTTTGTGAACTTTTGAGCGGATTTACATTATCATTTGAAGTTAAATAATGACCCATAAATTGCTCGAGATTATTACAGCTTGAAAGATATTCAATTAAACCAAAATTAGAAGACATGGGAATTATATGAATTTTTTTTATTTGAGTGGCAAGTTTTCTTCCAAGAGCATGATTTGAAAGTGTGAAGTTTCTGAAGTGATGAAGTTGCATAATCAGTGCATCTTGTCAAAGGTCTTCACGCTTCAGAATTTGCTTATAGGTATTGCCATCTGATCCTTTAAGTGAAATACAAATTGGTTTTCTGTTTCCTCCCAATTGAACTAGATTAGAATTGACATCTTCAACAATGATTCCTGGCTCTCTGGCTGTTAGGATGATGCAGTTCTTCAATTCATGTAAAGATGAAGATTGTTGGTGTTGTGTCCATCCTAAATAATTTTTTTCATATGTTTCAAAAGCCTTAATGAGTTCCTTCAATGGGGATTCATATTCTATTAAGGATACATTTAAAGGATTATTAGTACAAATTAACTGAGCCAGAAATGAAAGTGTTGACATGGGATTAAGTTTAATTATTTTTTTTATAACACAGATTATAGACTGAGAACAATTTTCATCAAGAGTAAAGCTACATAATTAGGGGAAGAAATTGACTAGTTCTTCATGAGGTATACGGTCATTGTTGAAGATAGAATTCATATCAATAAAATCTAGGCGGAAAAGATTTGAAATTGTCTTTAAAAATTCTTCTTCATTTGAGTTCATTTTTTGGATGGTTAATAAAAATGAAGCTTGGTTTGGAGGGTTTGGATAAAGCTGGTGAAGTCAGGTTGGTATGGTTTGGATAAAGCTGAGTGAAGCAAGGTCCAATAGTCTCATAGTATTTATTATATTTTTTATTTCCCTAATTCAAAACATCTAGGCTCCTTGTCCAACTCAAGCTATAGAACAAGGGGAATCAAAATTTCTCTGATGAAAACTGTTTTGGGATGATTACACATACTTTCCCAAAAAATTAATTGTTTTCAGCAGGCCCACCCAAAACGGTGGCAAATTCTCACTTGCTAGAAAGCTCAGGGAGATCCAAGAATGATCAACCATGGCACCGGAAAAAAAAATCTCAATTATAACGCTTACATGAATAATTCTGAAGTAACCACAGAGGAAAGTGTGATGATTGACCTTATTGGGTCAGGGGTGTTCAAATAGGATTAGATTTTACTTAGTCAAAATAGTCTAGCTATTTGAAGTGCGACTCTTAATAGTGTTAGGAGAATTTCTCAAAATTAATTTTCTTAATAAAAGTTTTGTTTAACAAGTAACGGTATAATGATATTATAATGATTTAGAATGATAAAGATTTAAAAGAACAAAATATTTCAGTGAAGAGAAAAACATTAAGAGATAAATGTTAAGTCTTTAAATGAGATACAACAAAATCACAGATAATGAAAGAAAAGGTAACATTTGAAAAGTTTTTTATAGAATGGGATGAATGCTTGGAGATAAGAAACTATTCTTGGATCCTAATAAACGGAAGTTTTCCTATTTGATCCATTTAGTTTTTTGGACCTCCTTGGGTGTGAACTAATTAGCTTTTACATAAGAAGTCATTGATGATCTTACTTATATTCAATTTTTCACAGAAAGTCTTGCAAATCCTTGCTTATGTAATTTTTTTCAAAGTTGTTATGGTAATCATTACGCAAATGACAGTTAAGTAAGAGCGGCCAACCCGTCTGAGAATATGCAATCATTATTTTTGTAATGAGCAGCCGTCATAAGGACCATTTGAGAATTTGCAATCATCATCAAGATCACCCTTGGAGGCAGGCAAAA
Source organism: Uromyces viciae-fabae (assembly GCA_000785685.1). Taxonomy (NCBI): domain Eukaryota; kingdom Fungi; phylum Basidiomycota; class Pucciniomycetes; order Pucciniales; family Pucciniaceae; genus Uromyces; species Uromyces viciae-fabae. The sequence goes on along the minus strand of KN361179.1, from coordinate 21,506 downwards.
ATACAGCTAAGTGTCTAAAATACAATTGCAACAGAGAGCCTTTAAAATAATATATAGCCAAGCCACAACATCCGCAACCATCCCCATAATATACAACAATGCTTTGAGAATCATCCAATACAAAATCCTCTTCATCCTCCTCCTCTCCCTGTTACCTCATCTATGTCCTGACCCTCGCAATACCACCATCCTCCAGTATATCCAACATACCATAACATAACATCCTTATATTTTTCATCTCCTCTCGCGTCGTGACCATGAAAAATTTTTTGCAAGTGCTCGGAATTTTCAATGTGTTGAACAACCGTTTCATTGTAGACCATGCTTCCTTAAGCAAATCCCTCACTATAATCTGATACTTGTGAGCATTAAGACCGTGCAGCATGAAATCTTCAATGTTATGGTTTGTTTTAGTTAGCAACATATTTTTGGCCTTGTGGTTGATACAATTCCAGAGGAACACCACCATCATTTTCAACTCTCCCATAGACCCGGACAACAATTCTTTGGCCAATAAGTTCCGGTTTTTTTGAAACTTCAATTCCTCCATTGACTCACTCAAAGATTGCAACAATGAGACACACATCTGCACCACACTTGATCTGCCAGTCACACCAGAGTCTGCCTTCAGATTTGGTTGAATCAGTAGTTGACTAGTTAGATTGCATCCAGCAAGGCCGTGCTCATACTTCTTGAGATCTGCAAGGCCTGGATGATGTGTTGAAGACTTGGAAGATGTGGATTGGCCTACACAGAGGCGCTTCTGAGACAGTGATGATATCATTGTAAGATGGTGGCGCTGCTTGGAGCCACTGTGAAATAATATTTTGACCTCAGATGGCTTGGTCTCATTGTTGGTAATCACAATAGGATCAGGTGTGGTCTGCAAGATTTTATTGGGGCATTCAATGGTGATGATGATTGTATCAGGTGTGGCTTGCAGAATTGGGTCCCCAGAGGTCAAGTCTATATTGAGCACTCTCTGAAAAATGTAATTTGTCCACTGTTCCACGTCTGGCAATTCTCCCAGTATGCGTGCATTTGGCTAGTTAATGCCCATTGTCAAAATTTCAGGCAACTTAAAGGCAAAGCCAGTATTGCCTTTGCTCCTTATCTTTTCATTTATTTTTACATATTTTAAGTCTTTTATCTTAAATATAAATTTATGCTAATTGTTCTAAAATCTTTTTAATTCTAAATCTTTCTTTTTTAAATTTAATTATGATAATATTTTATTTTTTGTTTTGTATAATATTAATTTGCTATTCTTTGTTTAGAATACTAATAATTCTTGAATGATAATATTTTTAATGATAATTTTAATAATTTGAAATGATAAAAATAAAAATTATTACAATAAAAAAAATGAAAAGAATAAATTTCAAATCTAGTATTTTTATTATCAAAAATATAAAATAAAATATTTATATAGTCAGCTACTATTTCATTTACTTTTGCATTTATTTTTATCTATGATCTTCTTCAAACTTATTCTTTTCTTTTATTTTATTTTTATAAATATTTTTATCTTTTTTCAACTAAATTATTATTTATTTCCGTAGGAATTTTGATTAATTTAATTATTAACTTACAAATTATTTTGCAGTTATTATTTTTAATTTATTGTATTTATAATTTGTTTATTTTTATTTCCATTATTTTTGTCTGTAATAATAAGAAATTTTTATTCTTTAATTAGTTTTTTGTTTATTAATTTTTTATGATCTTTTTATAATCATTTTTAATTAATTAATTATTAATTCATTATTTATTAATTTAAAAACTCACTTAATATAGTGATTGAATTTTTTACTCTTTTAATTTTGATATTTTCATCAAAATTCTGACAGCCATCAGTGCACGGCCATTGTGCCGCCCAAAAATCACCTCCTCCACTATGTTCCTGCGGGTTTCTTGACTAAGATAGTACATATGCTTACAGGCGCTACCGTCCTGGGAAAAGTGAGGTCACTGTGATTTTCCCCTTGATGGTGCCACATGATTCAATGTAGGTGACAAAGTAAAAAGAGCAGGATGGGTTTGTAAAAGATCCCACAATATAATGTGCGGAGTGAGTAATGTCAGTCAATTACATGAGATGGTCTGTTGAGTTGTGAGCAGAGAGGAACAAACCATTGAGAATTCAGGGAAGTCCTCTACGGTTACACCCAGAAGAGGTGTAGCTCTCTCCCTTGTGTTTTTCAGCCAATTGAAATCGATTGGTTTGCTGTGGCTGAAAGCCCCGTTGTACTTTGGCCATTGATGTCCAAAAATGCCATTCAATTTTGTCATACATTCTTGTTTTTACAAGACTGAATTGACTTCTGAGGAACTCCACAGAAAGGGCATGTGAAGTTTATACTGAAGTAATATTCCACTGGTCTCCTCTTCTTCTTTTCCAGGGAGGGTGATTTCTTTTCCAGGGAGGGTGATCCGTGTGGATCAATTAGTGAGGTATGGTCAAAAAATTTTTGGGTGTGCCAGGGAATGGTAGCCTGCATTACTTTGATGAAATCATGCACTTCTGAGATGTGGTTAACTGTGATTGAGAATCAATAGGGCTCTGTTTCAAAGTTGGGTGTGTGGCAGCTGAGATGTTGAACAAGACGCAGCAAGGTTCTAGCAGGTACACTCCCGGGCTGAATATGGGTCTCTTTTATGGCAAGAGGGGGAACAATGGTGTGGAAGTTGTTAACCAGGGGGTACAGCACCATAAAAAATTGTGCTGGCGTGCTGCATATACCATGAAATATTGTCAGTGCTACAATCAGAATGTGTTCAAAAAAAATTTAATGAAAATTACAGTGAAAGCCTTTGTGAAAGAGTGGGTTGAAGGGATAAGCTCGCTTGGCCGGTAAAATTTAGAAGTTAAAAAGCTTAAATAACAAAAACAAGGTTTTGGTAGAAAACAGAGATGAAGAATCTAGTTGATCCAATGTGAGGTTTGCCAAGCAGTGAAAATTAAAAGTTAAATCATGTAGTTGAACTAATGAAAGGTTTGCTAGGCAGTGGAAATTTAAATTTAAAGGAGATTGTGAAAGATTGGGTTTAAGGGATAGGCTTTCTTGGCTGGTAAAATTTAGAAGTTTAAAAATTTAGATTAAAAATCTGAGGTTTTGGTAGAAAACTGAGAAAAACAAAGTAGTTGATCCAGTGAGATGAGATGTTTGCTGGGAAGTGGAAATTGAAAGGTAAAGGAGATTTCCATTGACGCTTTAGATGAGGAGCCTAAATGGTAAGAGCTTGATGGGCCAATTAATATTAGGATTTGATTGAAAATGAAAAATGTATGATAAGTTTGGTGTTAAAGGTAAGAGCTTGCTTGGCCAGTGAAATTGAAGATTGGATAAATTTATGGTACTTCTAAAAGCTAATAGCTTGCTTGACTGGTAAAATTGATAAATTATAAAATGTTTGATGAGTCTTAAAGTGGCTTGCTTGGCTGGTAAAATGTAGAAGTTGAAAAATTGATGATACAGATTTGATGTTTGGGTAGAAAACTGGAAAAAAACAATTGTAGTTGATCCAATCTTGTTCAAAATAATTGGGACAGGGTGTTGTAGGAATAAATTCAATAATTGAAGGAAATGAAAGTAAGCACCGGGCTTATTTTCACTAATATTAAGAAAGTGGGGTGAACAGGGAGAATATACCAGGACTGGTGCCTTATAACAGTTTTCCTGTCCCTTTGTATGTTGCATACTTGGAGATTTTGAGGAGTTTGTGTGTGGTGTGTGAGTATGAAGTGCAGAGGGTGGATTACCAAGTGTTGTGCGGAAGGAATATGACCAAGGATATTTTCATGAAACTGTGCACCAGTCATCCTGGAAGTAAGTATCTTGGGGCTACCCAAAGCAGATGGTTTGTGATTATGTAATCACAAGTATTCCCATTTGGATGGACTGGCAATTATGTAATCACAAATTACCTAATGGTGATCCCCCCCATTCTGAATTTTTTCAGAATTGTTCAAGAATCAAATTATAACCAGGAAAAACTATTTGATCATAAAGATGTTTTGTTTTCTATAAAATATAATATTTTTTTATTTCATAATAATAATTTTATAGAAAACAGAAAGATATTTATATTTACAACAGCTGCATAATTAATTTTGCTAGAAATTAATCTAGCATAATTGACGGATAGAATGAAATACCTTTTTTAATAAAGACATTGACTGAAGTATGTTGAAGATACAGATTTACCCTTGATCAATTCTTGTAGCAAGTTTCTAAAACAAAAAACAACCACACTTCCAGCTCAACTAAAATCCATTATCCAAAAAAGTTTCTCAGCTTTCCTGAGAGAGAGAGAGCAAACAAAGGATTGAAGGAATGATCTTCTGTCTTGTAAAAAAAAAAATTGTCTATTTCCAAGCTCAAAAGGTTCACCTCAGAAAGTTTATTGGCTCACTAACTAAGTACCACCACCAGGGCTGGGCAGATAAGTTGTGGTACTCTAAAGTGGACTCAAAAAAAAAAAAAGTGGTTGACATGCGGGTCATGTAGGCTGGCTGGTGTGGTACTCTTAAATGGACTCAATAAGATTTTTCAAATTGTCACTATGAAGGAGCAGGAATTCTTTACTTTTTATTTCAGAGATGGATTCTACACCCAAATTAACCCCTAGTCACTCACCAAAGCCATATCAATAACTCCACTAGTTTAAGAGCTACTCAAGGCAGAAGACTTAAATAGGGTACTTAGAATTATTTCAAAACATCACAATCATTATGGATACAGCTTTATGCATCACAAAATAAGATATAAGTCAATAAACCATAACAAATACCACATAATCCATATCTACTATCACATATCCAATACAAGTTTCATAGATAAGAGGCTATGACCTCATTCACTGTACATATTCAACTACCACAGAATACACACACACTCACACATGTTTAGAAAGTCTCTGAGCTCATATTACATTTACACATGTTTCACAAGGCTCCTCCATCATTACATAGTCACATCATCAAATACAGGGGATGAGACACATGCCTGGACCACTGATGTCATGTCTGTGCACTGTATGATTTTCTGAAACCCTGTTTGTTGTACCCTGTTTTTCACACCATTTTTCTATATAAGGAGCTCTCTCCTCAGTGCTTTCCCCCCCATCTGATCATCATCTGATTTATGAGAAAATTATCCCCATTCCAATAATAAATAACACTTACATACATACCTTTAAAGAAATAAATACTTACATTCATTGAAACCTTCAGTGTGTGACCATTGCTCACATTATTCCCCTTCCTTAAAGGAGCCACAGAGGACTTGAATCACATCCCCTGCTCCCACAGCTATCCTGCTGTCTTGCCCCTTTTCTTTTCCAAACCAAATCTGAATGCTGGAAACACTCTCTTAAACTTCTAATATTTCTTACCATCAACAGGTGTAGCCTTGCTCCCTGTCATCCCCATCACTGAATCCTTCTCAGACTCTCTTGTCACCCCCAGGAGGGCAGAGTCTTCACTCCATCATCCCTTCCTAAATTTTTCTATATGGGTTGAAATCAACTTGAGCCTCTTTTAGAGTCTCACAATGTTCTCCAAATGGATAAATTTGAATATAACATAAACATTGCAGTTACGTTATCTTCCAGTTCCAGATACCTGACCACCAGTTACAATATCTCCTGCAGAAAAAGGGCTCCTTTTTTGCTAGTTACGTTCCCCAGATAGTCTACAGAAACCAGATTACAATACATTTTTGCCCAATTTTGGATAACTTGGGCGTTGTTATGTTACATTTTTGCCCAAATTTGGATAACAAAGGAGTAACTTCATGGAAATTTGGTGGTTTATGAAAGTTTTAATCAATATAGGCAAGATAGAATTTCCCAAGTTAACTATAAACAATTGTTTGTACCAGTATTTTTCCAAGAAGCCATGTTAAAAGGGTTTCACAGTGGGAATTGAACCCACAACCTCATTGTTTATCTATGGAACAGAGGGACTCCTTAACCACTAGTCTAAATGCATTTTTGATAACCCATTTTCTTTTTGAATACATACCACAAATTTATCCTCCCAAAAAAGTTATGTTACAAAAAAAAAAAAAAAAATTCAAACAAAGTTATGTTACATTACTTTACCAGATTTTTTTGTTTCATTACCAAAACAGCCAATTTGGATAATTAAAAAAAAGTTATGTTCTCCAATTAGGCTGCTGTAATGTACCGTAACATATCTGCCCACCTCTGCCACCACTAAAAATTATAATAATTTTGATTCTAATCAAAATAATTCAAGTCTTTTTACTAGAGCTGATATTGTTGGGGAAATTACTCTTTTATTTGAACAAGTTTTCTTGGCTGAATCTGAATATTCTAAAACAATCACCTTTAGCGCTTTTTCATTTGAATTTTCATTTTTTTTTTTAGACACATATATATTCTTTCTTTCTTTCTCATTCTTCACTCTCAAGATGTTGAAAAATGAAAATGAAATTGAATGAGCTCTTAAATTGGCTGATATTGCCTTTGATGAACTAGATAGATTGGCCACATTATTGATTAGAATTTATGAGTTAAGTGATTGCCTCATCCTCAGATTATTGGTGATTTATCTGCAGAATATACTGTATTTAGAGCAAGAAGAATATTGTAAGCGGAATTAAAAAGAAAATAAAACCAGAAAAAAGGCTGCTCAAGTGGCCAAACAACACAAGAAACAAAAATCTTGGTGGTCGTTTTGTAAAAAAGTGTTAAAAAAGGTGTTCACATCCAAGGGATCATAAGTTCTATGCTTTTTTAAAATTATCCCAATGATTATGTTTCTGCTGTATAAACAAAAGATGAATCATCACCTAATCATTTTTTACTTTAGGTTAGCAAAGTTATGTTTGCTTCACCAGATAATCTGTTTGGGAAAGGTCATTTTCAGGTTTTATTGTCCGTTTCTATGTTTTTTTAATAATAATCCCTTTGAATTTTTTTTGTATTTCTAAGATTCTGATTTCAAACTATGAAAAATGATTTTACTCAAAAGTTCTGGTTATAATTTCATCAACAAGTCAATGCATATCTGTTGGAAAAAAATTATGATACACATACTGTGGATATTTTTTGTTTTACAAATAAAATGGCATTCAATCTCATTTAGATTCATCTTTTTTTGGTGCTAAATTCCCTGGACCTGCATTGTTTTTGGAGGCATGACTATGTGAAAAAAAAGAAAGGAATAATAAAATGGTTTGATGAATAAAATTTTCCTTTAAAAGGGAATATATGTATGTATCTGGATATATGCCTCCATAGAAGCTGATAAGAACGTGGGGTGTTGGATGGAATGCTAGAAGATAGCGCAGACACAGACTTGGGAGGATGAACAATGGCATGTTGTAAATGCTCAATATACAGAAATTTTTAGAAATCAATTTATTTGGATTAAAGGTGGGTTTTTTCCTTTTCTCAAATAATATATTTAATGATTCTGATTCTTTTTTTCAATTAAAATCAATTTATTTGGATTAAAGGTGGGTTTTTTCCTTTTCTCAAATAATATATTTAATGATTCTGATTCTTTTTTTTCAATTAATATGCTAGCATTCAAACCAATCCAGGTCTTGGAATCAAATTATTGAAGATACTAAAAAAATTTGGGAGCTTGTGAAGATGACAAAGAATAAAAGCTTAATTGATAAAAAATCAGCAGAATATGGCATCAGAGATCAATTTAACCACAAATTTGCAGAAGAAACATTTAAATTTAAGTAAGAAATCCAAAAATTACTAAAAGAAAATGCACCATTGCCAGTAAACATGCAACATTCTTTACCTCTCAAGATTTATAATTTTGAAAATGAAGACCAAGTTAGATTATTCAATCATTTCTTAAAGTTGCAAGGAAAGTTTACAGTCTTTCTTTAGCTTGAACTATTTTGAAAACTAACAGAATTATTGTTTTATTTTTTCAACCAGGTTTTGATGGTTGCAAGGATACCCCAGTAGAAGTTTTGCATGTTTTTCTCCTTGGGATATTAAAGTATATCTATTGTGAATTCATTGAACATTTGAAAGCCAACCAAAAAGAGAAATTGATTGGATTTTGGTAAGTCTTTCGATTTTGGTAGTCTTTCAACACCAATTCTCTCAATATTCCTTCAATCCAACCCAGTTATCTTGTTCAACACTCCTCTAGCTTAGTTGGAAAGAATTTTAAAATTATACTCCAATCAGCCCCTTTTGTCTTTTTCCAATTCATGAATCCAGCTCAAAAAAAAAAATTGGTTCCTACTTTCTCACCTGGCCTCCCTTGTTTATCAAACTCACATTGATGATATGCAAGACTTTAAAATTGAACTCAAGAATCTTATCAATATCTTTCTGTTCAACATCAACCAATACTCAGCTCAATGGGTCAATAAGCCAAAATTGCACATGTTACTTCACCTTCCTGAATAAATCCTGCATTTTGACCCAGCCAGCCTTTTTGAAACAGAGACATTTAAAAGTTATAACAGCATTCTGAGGAATTCTTCAATATGTTCTAATCATCAAAGTCCTGGGAGGGATATTGCCATTACATTTAGTAATTATCACACTTTCTGTCAAATTCTTTCAGGTGGCTTAATGTTTGATTCAGAAAAGAAAATATATCTGAAATCTTCTACTGAAGTGACACAAATTTTTTATCAAAATTATGTTCTTCAAAAGTCCTTTGGATTCAATGATTCCACTCCATTTAAAAATATAAGCTATCCTTTTGTTCAAAGAAAAAAAGTTTCTGATGTTGATAAAATGGATGTTCCTGAAGAATTAAAAATTGAATATCCACAACATCAAATCACTCAAATTTTTGAATTGAAGCTAAATGAAAAAGATATCATCAGCACAAACTACTTCATTTTGATCAACCCTTCTCAGAATCCAAGTCACCTGGAACAAGTAATTGGATGTATAAATTCCATCAGGAACTGCATAGGCCTTATTTTAAAAAAAGTATCTTATTCAGGTCAATGTATATAAGATTATGAGAATAAATGAGTTTTGTGGAATGAGGGAAATTAGAAAAACCCAAAAAAAGTGTTTTTGTGAACACAAATGTGAGTTTTTGCATTTGATACTATCTTATAATTTTCACTCTAGAAACTCATCCTCTATTTTTCGTCTTTCATTTTTCTATAAAGTCAAAGCCTGCTTAAATGTTCAACACAATTGCCATGATGGCAAATGTCAGCTCACACAAACAAGAATATCAAGAATTGTAAGAATGGAAAGCTCAATCAAAACTTTAGAAATCAAGCATAGTGATCAAGAAAGCTTTATTATAAATTCTACTTCAATGCACTCACCGGTTTCACACAGGAAAATTTCTCAGCTTGATTTTCCAGCAATTGAACCCATTTATTGGTTAGATTCTTTGCATGATGGATTGAACCAGTGGGATTCAAAATCTTCAAAATCAAAAGATCCTCCAAGACAATCTACCTCTCAATGGGATGCAAGTCTCCTTTAATAGCTTCCATTCTTATATTCATCTCCATTTATTATTGATCAACAAAACATTTTATTTTATTTACTTTTTTTTTTTTTTTACATTTTTATTTTTTTTTGTTTTAACTTGTTTTGTGTTTTATTGGTCTCAAGCATTTCTATCTTTATTCTTTTATTTTTTTTCTGTCTTAAGACTTACAAAAAAATGACACTCAATTGAAAAGTAGTGAGTTGGCCTGTCCGACTGGAACAACAGAACCAGTCAAGCGGGTTGGGGCACCAGCTTGACCATCTGCTGCCCCAAGCAGTTCTTGGTTGGCTCAACCCTGCGAAAAGTTTGTTTATCTGGCGGTCATACACTTAAGTAGGGTTGACACTAAAAAAATTGGTCAACCCACTGTCGGCCAACCATTGGGTTGGTTTTGGGTCAGACAGGTCACACCCGACCTCTCTTGCCTCAAAGATGCAGTCAACCAGGTTGAGATGACCCGGTGGTCAAACAGGTTGGGTTGACGCAAAAAAAATTGGTCAACCCACTGTTGGCCAACCATTGGGTTGGTTTTGGGTCAGACAGGTCACACCCGACCTCTCTTGCCTCAAAGATGACCCATGGGTTGATCTGAGACCATGGAGCACTCAAATGTCCACCTGTGGTGTAATAGGATGTAATCATAATTTAAAACAAGTTACATACAGTTATTTCTATGAAAATTTTCATAAAATTTTTCATCAATTAGTTTGAATGATTCTTAATTTTCAACTGATGTAAAAAAGTTTATAATGAGCTCAAGTTAATGAAGAAGAATTAGACTATGAGCAAATATCACAACGAGTCATCTTTCTTTCTGACTCTGTGATCCCAGTAGATGACCCCCCCCCCCCCCCAC
>KN361178.1:0-15897 GCA_000785685.1 Uromyces viciae-fabae | reverse complement strand
GTTGTTTGACCTTGTTGACCGTTTGTTGTTTGATCAATTAAGGCTGAAGTGTCGTCACTCGAGTGACTTTTTTCATCAAGTTGTGACAGTACATCTATCACAAAGTAATTATCAACAACAAAATTAATTAATTAAATAAATATGTTTTTGCTGATTTTTGCTTTAAATAATAAATTATTATTATTAAAATATATTTATTAAAAATATAATTAAGTAAATTTAATATTTTTGATGAGTAAAATTACTCACTAAGATTTCTTTTCTTTAAATATTTTAAGCAAGGAATGCAATTCCAACAGCCTCCTGTGCTTTGAATCATTAGATTTGAAGCATGTTTTGTTGACATAGTTACTCCCAAAACCCTCATTGATCTTCTAATTACACATTGTCCAACTGATTTGGTTAAAAATTCAGCTGGATTTAAGTTTGATGGAATATAACTGAGCTTGATAAGTTTCTTCTTAATGTATTCTCTCTGAGAACATTCACTATTCGCCAAATCAATTGCTCCCCGGTTATCTACTGCCACATTGACTTCAAACGCATCATCATCAAGTTTAATTTCATTAATTAAACTTGAAATCCAAGCTATCTCCCTACTCAAGTCTGATAGCGCCTTATATTCAGCTTCCGTAGACGATACTGAAACCGTTTCCTGTTTACTAGACTTCCAAGATAATAAATGATGACCACTCATTGCTACAAAGCCTGAAACTGATCGCCGAGTTACCAAGCAATTTCCCCAATCAGCGTCCACAAAAGCTTTCAATTGATTATCATTCTGTTTAGTATAAGTTAACCCCATTGATCGAGTCCCAGTAAGATATCAAAAGACCTGAACAGCTGCATTGTAATGTGTTAATCCAGGATTCTCTAAGAACTGTGACAACGCACTGACTGCGTATGAAACATCCGGTCGTGTTAGAAAGCTAACATAGTTAATTGATCCCACTAATGCTCTATAATTTATTTCTAACTTCTTGAACGCTTCTTGATCCTCAAGAGTTGCCTTATCCATTTGAATTCGTGGATTAAGAGGACATGAAGCCGGTTTTTCATCTTGCAATCCAAATTCAACTAATTTCCTTTCAATATATTGCACCTGATTAATTGTTACTGAGTTTCCTTGTCGATCTATTTTCATTCCTAACAGAAAATCTGCTTGACCTATATCCAGCGACCTTGCCAAAAACAGGCCTGCAACCCAAATTTGACGATTTTGGACAGAAAATTGGGGTCCAACAGACTTTCCGTCCAACCCTCAAAATCCATCAAGGGTCATCCAAGCTCTTCAAGACTCGCCAAGAAAGACTGGCTGTTATAAAAATTACACAACTAAAGAGTTTTATTTCAGTTTAAACAAAAACATAATAAAAATAATAATAAAAATATTTTACAATCTTTTTATGAAAATAAGAAATAAAAATTAAGAAAAAAGAAATTACTAATTACCTAAAGGTAAGACTGGTAATTCTTAATTAATAAAATATGATAATAATAATTAATTTTAAGATATTTTTAATGATTTTCATATTGATAATTATAACTTGATATAATAATTTAATATTGCTTTTAATAACTAATAATTCTAAATAATAAGTTAACACTATTTTTATTTTTAATTTTCTTTTTTAATTATTTTTTAAGAAGAAGAAAGTTTTTTATTTTTATTTTAAGAAAGAAATGTTTTTTTTTTTAATTTTTAATTTTATTCTAAAATCTTAATGTTTTTCACAAAAAAGAATCTTGAATGATTCTTAAATTGAATCTTGAAGAAACCAATGATGTCGCTGATGATCCTGTGCATTTGTGAAAAGAAAAGAACAGCGATCATCAGCTCATGAAACAACAATCAATTTTTAATAATTAATGTCATGATTTTATTCAAGAAATTATGTCATAAAAATAATTTGATAATTCTAAATCACACAATGATATATTTTAATGATCAATCATGGTTTCTTATTTTATTAATTTTAATTATTTTAATTATTCAAATAATAATATTTTATTATTGTTTTAATAAATTATTTTAAATAAAAACTTACTAATAAATTTATTCTCATTCTGTATTTTCTTTATCAATTTTAATCATCTTTTTGTTAAATTAGAATGGTAAAAATAAAAATTTTAATTAGTTAATAAAAATTATTATAATTTATAAAAATAAATCTTCTGTTTTTAATTCAGAAAGATTTATATAAGTTTTTGACTCACTATTATACGTGCAGTCATTTAATCCTCTTTTGCCATTCTGACAGCTGTGGCTTCCCAAAATGGCATCTTGTTACTGCTCTGCACTCACTCCAGCTTCATTTTACCTTGATGTTGATTCTGTCAAAAAAAAAACAACCGGGAATACATGCAACAATATTTTACAACAAACCAATTGCTTCAAATTATGAAAAGGAAGACACTGCACTACAAAAAAGAGTCACACAACTGGCTCTGATACTTCAAAAGACCCTCTAGTCCAAAAATATCAGTCTAAGGGAATATATTGGGATTGAATCTGGACAAGACATCTGAAAAGCTCAAGAAAAAAAAGGTTTCAAACCTTTTCCTATTTGATTGAAGGGTGCTACAGAGGATTTCTGGTACCATATCTGGCATCAAATTATAAAACATTGTGGGTACCATTCCCAGATCCAAATAAAACTCAAAGATGGGGCAAGTGGTGATGACATCATAATTTATTTCTTTCTTTCTCAGGTAATATTTTTTCTCTCAAATGACTGACTGAACTTTTTACTAATGATTGTTAAAACCAAGGTGTCATTTAAAAAAAAATGCTGGTAAATCCTTCAACTTGGATCATTGCTGGGGGATCCTCCACCATGCACCAAAATCAAACAAAAAATTGGAAGAAGTCTCTGACCAAGAAAAATAAAACCCAAAGTGAAAATCAGTAGCAAAAAAGGAATATGGATTGTAAAAACAAGATGATGACTGCTTAAATGAAAGCTCAGCCAGCCCAAACCTGGTGCACCAACCTCTGAATCACAATTGGGCAAAACCTCTTCTTGTCCTGAATTTCAAAAGAAAGTAAAAAAAAGGCGGCATGACATCATTCAAATAATTGAACTGGTGCAAGGAAAAAAGGAGCTTCTGAAAATGCCACACCAGAAGATGAAATTCACTGTGTTTGCTGATGACATGAGCTTGGGAAATGTGAGAGCTATAGAAGCTACAGGTGTATCTCTATTGCCAATTAGGCCATGACACAGCTGACACAATGTTTTAATAATAATCTTCAAGGTGAAAACCTTGGAATACTTCTTAGAAGTGTCTTCACACGGTATCTAAACCGTGGAGCCCTTGTTTCATCTAGTGCCAAAAAGGGGGGTGGTGAGGATACCTCTCCCAAGCCAAGATTCTATTTCTTATAATTTATCTAACTAAGTATAAGAAATATAAATATAAAGGCACTGTCCTCAACTGCAGAGGAGTAGAGAGCCTAGTAATTTATTCTTGATGAGAATACGAGACTTACCTTATTTTCTTTATTTAATTGAAAAGAAATTCAAGATGTTAGTCTAGATTAATCTACGGCAAAGGAATAACTGGAGATTGAGAGCAATACAAGGAAGGTCTTTTATAGCCTTCTTTAATACTTGTGGCGCTCTCAATCAACATATGTTGGGGTTGTTGAATCCCAACATAACCAAAAAACATGTGAAAATTTCCCATCAAAGTGTGGAATCTTCATATTGGAAATCTATTGATATCAAGGGTAAATAAATGTCTTATGGGGACATTAATTTACCCTTTTTTTAAAGGAAAATCTTGATTGTAAAAAATGAAAAGGAAAATATTTCATGCTTTCAAGGAGACTTTCCTTGAAAGGTGAATTATTTCTAAAAAATTAGATACTTGGTTATTAGTCTCAAGGATGGGGTTTGGACCTGTTCCTAATAATCTATATTAAGAACCAAATTTAAGTTTCTTAACCATTAGTTTATAACACTTATTGGGAACAATCATCCATGAGTAAATATATATGATAAATGAGATAAAATGTATAAAATATATAAAAGTAAAATAAATATAATAAAAATAAAAATAAAATTAGAATAAAAAATGATGCATGCCTTCTGGACTATGCTTTTAGTCTCAGGGCTGACAGGAAAGGCCCTCTTGGGTATGGATTCTGAAGCACTGGAGTATTTTCAAATGATTAGAAGGGAGGCAATGGATTGATTAAGAGCTGAACAATAAGTATCATCAAACTTTTTGATATATATGCTATTAGAAATATATACAAAATTTCTTAATTGTTTTTTTTATTATAAATAAATAATGCTGATTTGATATATAAAATGTGTTCCCTTTCTACAATGAAATTTTTTGATTTTTTTTTTCTGTTCTTCCTTTTCTCTTATCCTGATTTTTTCTAACACAAGTTTTTCTAAGATCATCGAGATTATAAATAAATAATGCTGATTTGATATATAAAATGTGTTCCCTTTCTACAATGAAATTTTTTGATTTTTTTTTTTCTGTTCTTCCTTTTCTCTTATCCTGATTTTTTCTAACACAAGTTTTTCTAAGATCATCCAATAATTTTTTGTTTGTTATTTCTCTCATTTTTGAGTTTCTCATAACTTTGTTGTTTTGCCGTTCATGAAATGGAGATGCATTGCAAATGATGCAAGTATAAACTTCAAAAACTACAAGGCATTATTTTTGAAATTAAGAAAAGACACATTAAGAATGCTATGTTGGAGGAAAATAGGAAATGAAATAAAAACAAATAATATTAGATGTCTGCGTCACTGGAATCATGCTTTTCTACCCACCGCTGTTCCCAAATATTATTTATCAGATCTTCTTTGAGCATGTGCTGCAAATACCGGTTGTGTATTTCCTGGTAGCAAAGTAGGAACATGTTGAGATCTTGTCTGCTGGATAATGAATCATCTGTGATGTTTATTTGATGGTTTCCAACATAATACCCACTGCTTCCAAATGGAGAAACTTTTTCATTTTTTATTATCATATTATACAGTATGATTGCTGCCATCATGATGTTTCCCAGGTTTTCCTGGTTCCAAAGCCAACTGGGATTCCTCACGGTCACAAACATTGCTTTTAGAACCCCACAATCTTTATCTAAATCTTTCCTGTATGCTTCCTGGCACTTGAAAAAAGTGCTATTCAAACAATTTCAAATATTTT
Source organism: Uromyces viciae-fabae (assembly GCA_000785685.1). Classification (NCBI taxonomy): domain Eukaryota; kingdom Fungi; phylum Basidiomycota; class Pucciniomycetes; order Pucciniales; family Pucciniaceae; genus Uromyces; species Uromyces viciae-fabae. Next base: position 10,719 of record KN361178.1, on the reverse strand, counting down.
TTAAATTAATTATCAATATATATATATATATTTTGAAAATACAATCAATAAAAAAAATACCTTATTCTTTTTTCCAAAGGGAACGAAGATTTTTTGGATGAGTGTGGCCCAGGAAGGATAAATCCCATCAGATAGATAGTACCCTACTGAGCATTGGTTACCATTTACTGTAAATGGCACTTCCAGTACCAATCCATCTTGAATTTTCTGAGAAATGGGGGACTGGTTGCGTAAGATTATGTCATTGAGTGAACCAGGAAGTCCAAAGAATGTGTGAAAAACCAAATTTTGTACAAGTCGACAGCCTCCAAAATTATCATTGGTTATTTTTCCTTACCAACATACTGGCCATGGTATGCAGTTAGACAATTGTGCAAGGTCCAACGCATACAGTTGAGTGACCCTAAGATTCCTGGTAACCCTGACTCTTCAGCAAAATTCAAAATTTGACAAGTATCTTCAGCTATAGGGGAGCAGAGATATCATTCTTTGTATATTGAGACAATTTCAAAACAGAATCTTTTGACACATTCAAGGGCAGTTCTCTCACCTTGAAATTATCATTTAAATTGAATAATAGCATTAAAATCAGCTTGAAGTTCTGAACAAATGAAAAATTGGAGGGAAAAAAAAAACTATTTTAATTACTTATTTGAGTGTAATCATCCAGAAAGTCAGCACTGCACACATATTCCATCATTCTAAATGCGGAAAAAACCTTTTGATGTGGTGAAAACCCTAATCAACCAAAAGCATATATTTTTTGTACAACATATTCTTTGTCATTCACAACATCTGCAAGTATCTGTTCGAACAATCCAAATTGCATTCAAAATCTTCTACAGAATAGGTACTTGTGATATGTTAGATCTTGTTAAAAATAATCATTATAAAGTTAAATATTTCTTTGAAGTTGGTTTTGGTTAATGGTCATTCTTCCAAAGGTGGAAACACTCAATTTTTTTGAGTCTTCAAAAAGTTGATCAGGTACATATTGATTTTAATTGCATTGATTCTATTGTTGTTGTTGTGCATTAACTGAAGGATTATTTTCTCTATCTTCCAATCACAATTTATTCAAGGTTGAAAAATACTGGTGAAAACAAAATATCAGCGGACAGCACCGGCTGATCTTGCAGAAAAAGCTCAGGTAAAAGGCTGTTGCAAGCCTCCAATATTGGCGAGTCCACCGGAGCAAGAAATGTGATAGGCCTGTGAAATGTGATTGAGGCTCACCATCCAAGTGATGATCCATACCCCATCCAGGTGATTATTCATAGCCAATCCACTGGAGTTGCTCTAAGTATTGCTGAGTTGTTAACTTGAGTCATCCATTGGTTTCAAGGATGAAATCAGAGATATGAATTAAATTCCCTGCATTTTGAAACAGATTTTTATTTTTCCAGGAATCAGCCAGGCTAGTTTAGGCTTTTCTTTTGCAAGAACTGTGGATTCATCATGGTTAATAAAGATGGTTTCTTGGATTTGTTCAAGCACATTGGGTTCAACTTCTGTGTGAATATATAGATTTTCAACTCCATAAATTTTGGATAGGATTCAAAGTTTCCTATAATTTTCAAAATATTTATTTCTGGCTTGAACTATGTCTGATTGCTCATGAACATCAGAGTAGAGTGATTTTTGTTATGACTGGGTACTGAATCCCAACTGGAAAATCCATTGGGTTATTTTAATTTTGGAAATCTTTTTATCAATTCCAAACCAAGTAAGAGTGTCTTCATAACATACTGTTAGAAGTTTCTGGGATTAACCTGCAAGAATTTGAGGCATGTTTATAAATTGGATCTGGAAAGATGAAGTCAAAACAGCTTACTTCTCCAGGCGGTTGAGAGGCAACCCAAGTGAAAAATGCCTGTCAAATGTCCTTGTTGTTGATCAGAGATGTATGATTGATTTTATAACCATCTTTAGTCTTAAGAAGTGATTGGTTATTAACTATCCATGATGCTTGACAAGCTATAGTCCTTGCTAGATAGATACCACTCAGTGGTTTGTGATTTGTTTCTTTTATTAAGGCACATTGTTGCATTGATTTTTGAGCAGAAGCCAGGGAAGCAGTAACCAAAGGACTCTTGATAGAATTCAGGGTGTAATATTGTTTCAAAAAGTTTAATTAATTCAGGTTTCCAATGGTTTCCGCAGGATCATGTAAATTTTTGTCCTTCAAAGCTTTCTTCTTGTATTCCAATGCAACAAAATCAATTTCCTTTAGAGAGTTCTTCCCACTTTTTTTGAGCCTGGGGCTCACAATTGTTATTCCTTGGAATCACTTTGAGGGTGGAGAGATACTTATTCAAGTATTCCTTGAGAGAAATTTGAATCAAATCTTGATTAGTGTTTTCAGGATCAGAGGAACTTTGAACTGGATGCATGTCTAAATTCATTTCAATCACATCAACAACAAAAGGGCTCTTCTCTTTGGGTAGTTCTTTAATCAGCAAGATTGATATCATCTTATTACTTTTCTCAACCACTTAGATGATTTTTTTTTTTTTGAAATCATTTTTAGTTTTCCAAGTAACCATTGCAGGGATCAGTTTTGTTGAATTGTATCCAAGGTTTTCAACTGTTTTTGATAACCCTGATTCCCAGATTTAAGTACATTTGACTGGACCAGGTTCTGAATCAAGAAAAACTGGATCTTCCAAGATTTGGCTAGAAGGAAAAATGAGGCTCACCATTGTTGGATTCAACTTAAATTCAGAACTACCTTCATCTTAAAGAGATGCTTTCAGGAAGTTCATCAGATCATTGGCTTGATTTGAAATCATTTTTAGTTTTCCAAGTAACCATTGCAGGGATCAGTTTTGTTGAATTGTATCCAAGGTTTTCAACTGTTTTTGATAACCCTGATTCCCAGATTTAAGTACATTTGACTGGACCAGGTTCTGAATCAAGAAAAACTGGATCTTCCAAGATTTGGCTAGAAGGAAAAATGAGGCTCACCATTGTTGGATTCAACTTAAATTCAGAACTACCTTCATCTTAAAGAGAGGCTTGCAGGAAGTTCATCAGATCATTGGCTTGATTGATTTCTTCAATTTATTGATCTTGAGACCAGGTCAATTCATCTTCAATTTCTTCATCAGGATAAATGATGATTATTTATTTTTTTCATTATCTACATTTTAATCAACTTGAATTGTATTTGTTGAGAAACACCTTGTGATATTTTGTTATTTTATCCATGAGATTCAGAATCAACTTGAATTGTCATAGAAAATCTGAAAGAATAAATAAAATTATCAATGTTGATTAGCTTTTTTGTTATTTGTTTTTTTTTTTTTTTTTTTTTTCTTTCAAGATTTTGGAGTGTTCCAACCTCTCCATTTTTTCATCCTGCTCGATTTGTCTCTGTGCGTTATTTGCCCTACTGGGCATATCTGAAAGAATATTAAGCATCTGCCAGTGATTCCACACATCATCAATTGCAGAAGTCTGTTTCTTACTTACTTTGGGATTTTTGAAGTGAGCTTCAGCCATAAAATACAAGGAAATATAATGATATAGCTCCTCCCCCTACCACCTGTACCACGTACCTTGGGGAAATCACCCATCTACCAGGTTTTTTGACCCAATTCCCCCAATTTTTTTTTTTTTTTTTGGAAAATTCTCAGACCCAGACCCTCTGGAAAATTGAGAATCCTGTACATTGATTTTCCGCATGCAACTGTAGAAATCTGACCTTCAATTGTGCTGGAAAACTAACAACACCTTAGTTGTACTATATTTCACATTTCTCTTCAACCACAGCAAGAAAAGCTATATTGCTTGACTTCAAATCAGGTAAAAAAATGATTCAACCATCATTCACATTTAATTACTTTTCATCTTCTTCTCATCAGAACAATAAACAAAAGAAAACCATGTGTATATTGTTTGTATGAGTCTTTCAGATCATGTTTTACTATAGAAAGGTACACAAGCTTTAATTATGAAAAGTAATCAAGGTAGAGCACCAAAAGATGGCTTTTGAGTATTTTTTTTTTTTTTATGAAATTTATTTTTAAAAATATATATCTTAATATTTTAATAAACAGAGGAGCCAGTGTTTTGGGTGTGCTTAAAATAGCCCTCTGTTTGAGAATAAAGGGGCCCATGTGTATGTGGTGTTTTTCAAACAACCCTGGGAATAACTGGTGCCTGAAGGAACAAGGGTGCTTATATAGCCCAGTTATTGGTGGAATGATAGGGGGAAGTTATAAGAAGAAGTACCACTCACTTGTATCTTCTTATACACTTACCACAAAGTTGATTCTGTTGATTAGATAGGAGATGGTTGAATCCACAGTATATTTATAATTGCGTGGGCCAAGTGCGCAGATCTTAAGGATACTGGAGTAGCTTGGAGTTACTGATTTTTGAGGTCTTGTGGGACTAGTATAAATAGATTTAACTATGTAAGCTGGTAATTAGAAAAGATGGGAGATAGAGAGTGGTCAGAGAGGCTCTATTTATATTGTTTGAGATCCTCTTGTAACACTATGAGTAGTCCAAAAAGTTTCCCATTATGTAATGATGTAAATATGGGTAATGGGACACATCTTGTGGGCATTGAGCATTTGAAATGACTCAAGATCTATTTACATGTGATTTATCCTTGAGAATATCTCATTCAAGGGTACTTTTATTTAATTTTTTATTTAATTTTATCAATTGAAAGGAAGGATTTATGATTTATTGAACTGATCATGTCTCTTCTCCCCACTCAATTAATATTTGAAAAAAATTATATTTCTTATTGTTTTTTATTTTACATTTTTTTTTTATATTTTTCCTTGAAAAAATACTTGGTCAATTTCAAAGGAAAAAAATATTTCTTCCTTGATGCATTATTATGCAATGACACTTGTATTTTTCAAAGTGTAGTGGGGACCATATCTCATAGGGTTGTCTGCTTTTTCAAACAAAACAGTTTTGAAATGTTCAGGCATTCAGGACCGGTCAGTTACAAGTTTACTTGAGCCAACTGAATCCTGTTTCATACCTCTAGGGGCCTGCTTATGTCATATTCCATGTCAATTGGCAGTATTGCCAATATACATTTATCTCCTAAACTATACACAACACCTTGAATTTATGTTATATTAATATGTTTTACTACATGTAATACATGAGTTCTCAGTTTGAGGGTCTATAAGGGTTTGCTTCCATTCTTTTTTTGATACATAAAATAAAGTAGAAGGAGTCAAGTTTTGCCCATGCTTTAGCTGGATATAATTTTTTTTTTTTTTTTTTTTTTTGATTTTATGTCTCTGAAAAGTATTATTGTATATTTTTTTCCAAAAAAAAATATTTCTTAATTAATTTTTTTTTTTTTTTTAATTTTTAATTTTTTAATTTTTATTTATTTTTTTCACATATGTTGTCTTGCTTGCTCAACATTGTAGCAAACTGCCAGAGTAATTAAGTCTAATAAGAAATAAAAAGATTGAAATTTTCTTAAATTCTTTCATTTTTCACATGAACTTGAACAAAGCGGTGCGCCACAAACTGGTGTCCAGGCACTGTATATATAAACATATGTGACAAGATTAGAACAAGAAACATTCCCACTATTGATCTTTGGTAACAAACAAAATGAACCGACCAGTTTGTTTCAACGCGGAGGTAGGCGTGTACGTTCTTGTGGACAACGTTGTGGTGGTGCTGGGCAGCCACCAGCTTCGCATGCAGCACATGAGCTTCCTCCATGGGCCCTATTCGGTGGGCAAGGATAGACGCGGCGGTGGAGCTAGTCGAAGTGCCACTTTCGTCAGCCAATGTTTCACTACCTCTACTATGCTTAGTATGAAATAGACACTATTTTATAACTAACCTCATTGCCAATTACACCAGCTGTAGTTTCATTGCTTCAATGAGAACTAAGAAACATGCAATTTTTACAGACTTATAAGATGTCATCTTATGAATATGGGCTCAACAGATTATGCACAAATTTCAATTATTCAAATGCTTGACACAGATTTTATATATCAAGTCGCGTGTTTCGAGGTTATTTGGTATATTTAGAACGAGGGTATTAGGTGAGTCTAAGTAATTGGGAGATCTTTAGATCAGAATATAAGAAGAGATGTAAATTGGTTGTCTGGGGAAAGACTGAGCAGAAGTGATCAATATTCTTAGCCAGCCTTTAATAAAGTTTGTCTAACTCTTGCACGGTAAATGCTAGTTGAATTCCCTCTGGTCGTGTGTATCAGTACGGCTTGGTGATGAACACCGGCCGGCAAAGCGCCATTCAGTCTGTCTGTCTGTCTAATTCATGCACGGTCACGCTTTTTTAATTCCCTCTGGCCGTGGTGAATTCTCAGAGTCATTAATGAGGTGAAATTATTCTTCGAATCTTTTCGAGCGACCGAAATTTGATTCTTCGGGGTCATACGAATCACGTGAACCGGTGGAGTTGCTCTAAAGAGGGTGTACGGTGTGGAGCCAGTGGGGGGTTAAATCACATTTTGTTGGCTTAACCGAACCGATTGGAATTCTCTTGAAGGCGATGCCAATAAATTACAAAATAATATTAAATTGAAAATGAATCAAATATCGATTAATTTAAATAAAATGGATCATGAAATTAATTTAGAAGGAATAAATCAAATTGAATATAATAATAATAATAATAATGATAATCAAATAATGATTAAGCCTATCATTTCTAAAACTACTAATACTAATAATAATAATAATTTAAATCAAGATTCAATTAAAGAAAAAATTCCATCAAATTAAGTACTCTTAATTTTTTTTTTTTTTATTATTAATTTTTTCTTTTTTTCTTTTTTTTTGGAATTTTCTTTGATTTTAATTAATTAATTAATTTTATTTTTGTTATTAATATTTTAATTCTTCAATTTATTTTATTTTACTTTTGTGATATTTAGGTTAATTGATCCATGTCAAGAAGCAAGAAAAGTTAAGTTCAAATCAATACAAAAAATAAGTAAATAAAAGTAAACTTTTTAACAAAATAAATTAATAAAAATTTGAATTTTTAAATTTTTAAAATAAAAAATAGGCATCACATAAATGTTTAGATCGAAATAATTACGATAAATCATTATGTTATGATGTTGAGTATATATTTAAAGTGAAATCTTTTTATTTTTTATTTAATGCAAGTAATTAATTTTTCTTTCTTTTTTTTTTTATATTAAGTTTTTTGAAGTTTATAGAGAATGTCAAAAACGATGGAATGAATCAAGGAAATTAAAATAATTTTATATAAACGAATATTAAAAAATAATTTGAATTTTCCATAGTTAATCTTTCTTTTTTTAACTCATTTGTAATTTTTTTTATACAAAAAACACCCAAAACTGAAAAAAAATCATTTTGTTTTTTCTATTAAAGATTCTCAACATTTTTTTTTTTTTTTTAACTGGTGAAATATGTTAATTTTATTTTGAGGGAATTTTAGAAAAAAAAAAAAAAAAACAAGATATATTGAAAATGAAATAGTACAACAGGACATGTATATTTAATGATTTGATTAATTGCTACCAAACTAAAAAGAGTTAAAAATAAAAAAAGTAAAGAGATATAAACTAAATTGCTGAATGTATATTATCATTTATCCCTGGAATTTTTTCATGATCAGTTGGATTAGCTTGAGATTCATAAATTGCAATTATAGGTTTACGTGAAACCTATTTTAATTTAAAAAAAAAAAAGAAAAAGAAAGAACGATAATGATGATTATTATTAGTTACTCTTAATTGTAGTAGAAACTTTTTGTTTCTTTGTTTACTTACATTTGTAAATTCTCCTTTGAAACCTAAAAAGTATATTCTACTTTTTTCTGAATCATTTGTAGTTGAATTAAAAAATATATCAAGTGAAGTAACAGAAGAAAATTTGGCCACCCTATAAAAATTATAAAAAAAAAATAAATTATTATCTGACATCTAACGAATTTTAAAATTGGAAAAATGAAAATCAAAAAGGGGAGAATCTCTATTTACCTGACAGGAAACTCAATGATTTCAGATGTTTCAGGTATATCTAAAATTTGAGTAGCATGTTTAGATTCGAGTGTATCAAAATCTAAATCGGATTGATTAACGAACTAAATTAAGAAAAAGCAAAAACAAAAAAAAAATGAACAAAAAATAAATGTTTTATTTCAATTTAGAATGAATGTAATTAAATATATAACTGACTAAATGAGCTTGAGTTGGACGATATGAACCAGGTATAACTCTAATAATAACTGTTCTTAATTTTACAGATCCAGTGAATGGTATATGTAGTATCATTTGTTGGTCCATATCCGATTCGGTATACTATATAAATTTAAAAATTAAATGATCAGTGAATGATTTGTTGTTGTTTTTTTTTTCCTTTCAAAAAGAAGCTCAACTTGAAGATCATTCGATCGATCTGACCATGGTTTTATGCATGACTTAGCAGGTCGATTGGGGTCTACATTGAATCCAGTGACATGATCTAATGAAATCTATTAAATGAGATATCAAGTTAGTTAATTAAGGTATAACTTTTGATAAGTTGTTTAGTTGAACAAACCTTTGAAAATAAAAAATCTTTTAAACAAAAATTGAATTGAATTTTTAATTTAAATTAGTTTCATTTTAAAATTTTAATGTTTTTTATTATTTTTACCTTGAGTTCCTTCCCCTGGTTTAATATCGTCATGATTGTGTTCTGAACAGCAATTTGTCATTATTTTTTTCTAAATTTAATTAAATTAAAAAAAAAAAAAAATGTTGATTACTAATAACTTACTAAGCTTAATTAATCAACTGCGCATGATAAGATCATTCAGTCAATCAAGCATTCAATTAAAGAAAAAGAGAAAATTATTATTAGTTCCTCCACTTAATGAATCCGACCTAATAGAACAATTCGTACGTGGATCTGGTCCTGGTGGTCAAGCTGTAAATAGTAAGTAAATAATTAATAAAAATTTAATTTGTTTTAAATTAAAAAATTAACTAACCCCCCACCCAAAAAAAAAAAAAAAAAAATCACTTCAATTTTAGAAACTAATAATGCAGTTTCATTAATCCATCAACCTACTGGTATTAGGGTACAAGCTCATACTCATCGATCTCGTGAAGTCGGTTAAAATTTTTTTTTTTTTTTTTTTTTTTTTTCAACTTTTTTTGTAAAAATTTAAAAATAATTCAAGATTTAAGTTAATTAATTTATTTTAATTATATGTAGGTAGATTATTTTTTAAATAGAGGAAAGAGTCAGATAGAAAAAGAATGGAAAAGAGAACAAAGAAGAAAAATTAAAAAAATTAAAAAGAGACAAAAGAAAGAAAAAGAAGAATTAGAAGAAAAAAATTTGAATATTAATAATAATAATATCGGTAATATTAATGAAAGATTAGGTCCTAGACAATATACATTTGATAGATCAAAAAATCAAGTCAAAAGAAAAAAAATTAATTCAATTGATAAAAAAATCAATTCATCATTAAATAAATCAATCAAGTCACCTAATTCATCACCTTTTAATTTAAAAGGAAATATAATGCACAATCATCAGGTCAAAAATAATCTTAATTTAATCAAAACAAATAGTCATTCTGAAATGAAATCAAATCATGATTTTAAAAAAATGTCAAATTTAAATAATAAAATAAATCCTTCATCTATTTTATCAACTATATTAAAAAATAAAAAAAATAAAAAAATAAAATAATACTTCAATACTTATTTAACTTTTTATTTTAATTCATTTTTCAAAAAAAATAAAAAATTTAATAATTCAAATCTATTCATATTAAAAAGTATCAAACGTTTTTTTGAACCTTCATCAACTCCTTTTTTTTCTTTTTTCTTTTCTTTTCTTTTTTTTCTTTTTTTTTTTGTTTGGTTTTTTTTTTCCATGGGTAGCAACGTTCATCATTCTTCTACATCGAAAAAAATTTTGAAATTCCATTTCCTTTTTTTTTTTTTTTTACTGACAAAAAACAAAAAATTAAAATGGAGTGACTCAAAAGTGGTGGAGGGTCGGCGTCAAAGCGACCCCATTTGGACGTCTACGCGACGAGGGTTCTTGTTCAGTTTTTTTTAACCCACAATATCTGAGTGTTTTCAGGCAGCCCACCCCGCCCCCCCCCAAAAAAAAACAACAACAAAAACAATCTGGAGGGTGGCTATAGTCATTGTCGGTTTTTTTTTTTTTTTTCCTTGCCATTCCATGGTGATTGCCTTGAAGAGGGTGTTATTTTTGCACCTTTGCAACACAATTTACACTATTTAATAGTCAAGTTATGTTTGAAAAAAGTAACTTACATATGAGTTGGCTTGTGCACTCAATTGATCTGACCAATTCACAAATGATCCCCCACTTAATATAAAATCTACTTGCGAGAAAAATTAACTTCTATAACTCTGATCCTACCAAATCCAACCTCTCCAACTTAAATTCCAATTTCTTTCATTCAAATCGCTCTCTAAGCAGATTTCTACTACTAAGACATCACATAAGTCTATACATCTTCATTCACTCTAATTTTTTTTTAAATATATCACGCTAATAACATTCTCATTTGGGTACCAACTAACTACATCTGACCCATCAATGTTTCAAGATCAAGAAGGCAGATAGGTGATTCCTTGAATTTCTCCCCAATCTCTATTTGCAATGGTGTGTTGTTTTTCTTTTTTCTTTTTTCTTTTTTCTTTTTTCTTTTTTCTTTTTTCTTTTTTCTTTTTTCTTTTTTCT
>JNCO01000881.1:0-25769 GCA_000785685.1 Uromyces viciae-fabae | reverse complement strand
AAATATATAATATATGTGGAAGGGGGGAAAAAGTCAAATATCAAAGAGAGCCAGACTGCCCAACTTCTCAGGACCATCAGGCATCATCTCAAAAAAACTCAAGACACTCAAACACCTTGGCACTGGTTTCAGCCACCATGACATCATCACTCCCAAAGTTGTTACCATGCATATTGTTTCCCTAGTTATCATCTTCTTACCCACTTGTCTCTATGTTTCAGCTATTCTTGGCTTTTGTAACTTTTTCACTCACTCCCCTCTCTCATCACAGGCACTAACCCTCTTTTTTTTTGTTACCCTGCTCTCAGGAATTCTTTGTCTTTAAGTACTCCTCCTCTATTTTCCTTTATTTCCCATCAGACTATCAGATTTTCATAAAGTATATAGCACATAAGTTTTAGATAGATATCACCTGGTCATTAGTTATAAGAATTAGAAGTTAGTTTATTGTAAAGCAATCAGACAAGTTGTTGAAATATCATCCAGTTCTCCAGTGAAGATACTTCAAATTCAAAACTCTCAAATATTTTCTTTTTCTTTTTTTTTTCTTTTCTTTCCCTTTATTTTCTTAATCAATTATTGAATCACAACTCATCAAAATGAAGTCACTCAGTAAATAAATTCCAACTCAGCTCAAAGATCTCAAGCCAAGGCTACTTTGGTAAATGAATAAATTTGGAACTGAGGGAAGAATGATCAAAGGATCAGTTTATAGAAGATGATGTTGATGATCAATGTTAGATTTGAAGACTTTGAAGATGAAAAGATTATTTTTGTGTAGAAATTTTATTTTATTATTTTTTTGTTTTTATTTTTAATTGATTTTTATGGATGATTTTATGATGATCATTTAGAGATTTTTATTTGATTTAATTTAAACAAGTCACTGTTGGGAGCTGACTTGGACCAAGGAGGTTGAAGTGGTAACAAAAATTAATGCTCTAACTTGATGAATTTATTACCAAGGACAAAGTCATGAGATATAAAGAAAAGACAACAGACCCCCTTGCACATCACAAGAGGGTTAGTGGACAAAACTTGACTAAACTAGAAAAGGACATGGTAAAACTGACTACATGAAAAGACAACAGACCCCCTTGCACATCACAAGAGGGTTAGTGGACAAAACTTGACTAAACTAGACAAGGACATGGTAAAACTGACTACATGCGTAGAAGGACTGAATAAAACTGACAATACGAGTAGTAGGACGAAAAATAACTGTTACACTTGTAACAGGACAGTTGAAAACTAACTAAACGTAGGGCAGGACTAATGTTTTAACTGTTGCAACTAACAACAGGACTAAATAGGATAGATTTAAAAATATATTTAAGATTGATTTTTGATTGACTATAGCTTGAAGCATAGAAACCATGCTAAATCTAACAATCAAAGGATCAGGCAAACCTCAGTGTCAACGGACAAAAGAGGGAGATTGGAACTGCTAATTTGGTGTGAAGCAGGTTCAATGAAACAAGAACCAATGGTGTTTTCATTGCATTTCTCAGTCTTTATATGATATAATTAGAGGAAACCCCTGGCAAGTAGGTCCAGGGGTTATGACTATAACTATGTAATGATGAAGGAACATGGAGCTCAAGTGGGAGAGAAGCAGAATTTCAACAGTAAAGTGATTCAATCCTCAGTGACAATCACTATCAATCACCAATTTCATGAATCTTTTTCAGTTCTGTTCCTGTTTTTATCTGTTTCTCAATTATCATATAATCTAGAAAATCTAGTTAGAGAGAGAAAAAACTTGATAAAACACTGTAAGACTCAGACCTTCTCAACCATTTTCTACTAACAAACCTAACCGAATCCCCTTTCAGTTATTCACTCCAGTATTATCCAAAATATTCTCAATTACATTGATTAGTTATGCAACTATCATCATCCTGTTGGTATTTCTTTTCTTATTTTTCAATCCTCGAAAACAATTTCAATTTCCTATTGTGTTTTCTTTTGTTTTATTTTCTCATTGTGGCATGAAATAAAAGCCGGTTTTTGGTGTCAACCATTTATTAAAGAAAAAGAAAAAGAAAACAAAAAAGAAAAAGAAAAAGAAAAAGAAAAAGAAAAAGAAAAAGAAAAAGAAAAAGAAAAAGAAAAAGAAAAAGAAAAAGAAAAAGAAAAAAGAAAAAAGAAAAAAGAAAAAAGAAAAAGAAAAGAAGAAAAAAAAAAGACAAGAAGAAAAGAAAAAAAGAAGAAAAAGAAAAAGAAAATGGACAACAAAAAGAAAAAGAATAAGAAAAAGAAGAAGAATATCCACACTAATTACATCTGCTGCTAGTGTCAAAATAAATTTCTTTCTTGTTTTATTTTTGTTGTACACAGAGGGTAAGGGCTATGGACAACCAGAACCATGGGTATTCTGACTTCCTGGCCACACAACATCAATTGGTATATAGTCTGACCACCTATATAGGAATCCCCCATTATCCCACACTCTGCTGAATAAAATGTTACATTCAGGCCCATCCCACAGTGTAGAGAGTTGGTTTATTCATGTTTCTAACTGTACATAGCTTAAAAGAGGAAGATTTTTTTTTTTTTTTTCTCTTTTCCTAATCAAAAATATTTCTGTTTTGTTTGTTTTTTCCAATATTTTTTCTTTTTTCCATTTTTCCATAATTTTTTCCAACATTTCCACAGAACATTTCTTAAAAATCAATTACTCAAACAGCAGCAGACTAGTGTAAATACTTTCACACTTAGTTGTAATCCATGAGTGCGCAATGTGAAAGCAAATTGCACTTGAAAAAAAAAGGAAAAAGAGAAAGAAAAGAAAAGAAAAAAGAAAAAGAAAATGAGAAAGAGGAAGAGGAAGAGAAAAAGAAAGAGAAAGAGAAACAAAAAAAAAAAAAAAAGGAAAAAAAAAAAAAAAAAAAAAAATGAAAAAAAAAAAGAAAAACAACAAAGAAAAAAAGAAAAAAAAAAAAAAAAACATAAAAAAGGAAAAAAGAAAAAAGAAAATGAAAAACAAAAACAAAAACAAAAAGAAAAATAAAAAGAGAAACAACAAGAAAAACAAAAACACAAACAAAAACAAAAACAAAAAGAAAATAAAAAAAATAATGAACAAAATGAAAATGAAAAAGGAAAATAAAAATAAAAAACAAACCAAAAGAAAAAGAAAAACACCATGACAAAGAAGAAACAGCAAGACAAAGAAAATAAAAATAAAAAACAAACCAAAAGAAAAAGAAAAACACCATGACAAAGAAGAAACAGCAAGACAAAGAAAAAACAACAAGACAAAGAAAAAGGAAAATAAAAATAAAAATAAAAAGAAGAATAAAAAGAGATCAATTTTTGTTATCTAGGCACATTCACTGTACTAGAGATGATTGGTAAAAAGGCTGTGAAACTGGATATTTCTGCTCACTATCCCAAAATTTGTCCTGTCTTTAATACATCTTTAGTTTTACCTTGTAAGGATCCCTTTGCTAACCAATTTTGGGCTGATATAGAGGTTCAACCAGATAATCATTCAACTCCAGTCAAGGATATCAACTAGGATTTTTTTGACTCTATTCTAGATCATTGTTCCTGAAGAAAAGGATATGAAAAATACTATATCCAATGGAAGAATTCAACCCCCGCTCATGATAGATGGCTGTTTTTCAACGACATCCCCAAAGCCCTACATTTACAGCTCATTTCCTTTCATCATCATTCAAAACTTCAATCGATCTTCTTTTGACCAGTATTAGTTCAAGCACATTTGCAAGAGCTCAGAGTTTTTCCTTATTATGTAAAAAATTGGTCATAGATTAGGTAAAACCCATTGATCCACTATACAACTATCCAAGATCCACGGACCCACGGATCACCAAATTATTTCATTTTCTTAAATTTCATCATTAAGGATCATTGTTTGTGAAGATTATCAAATTAACAACTCAGATTTCCATTTACTCTTCTTGAAGAATTGATTTGTAAAATAATTCAAGCATTGTACCTTTGAATCTTTCTTGTTTCCCTTATTGCAATATTTTTTTTTCTTATACTTTCATTAGTTATCCTATAGATTAAAACTTCTAAAATCATTTAAAACCCTTAAAGAAATCCAATCTTACCATCTTTTACAAAGAAACACATCTTAGTTATCTTAAGGGCCCAGCCGTGAGATATTACAAAACAATTTGTTTTGACATCAAATTAGTGCCTAGATCATTACATGGCTCCACCAAATGGTGAGCCAGCCGCGCTTGATTTTGGTATGCCAGTGTGGAGGTAGCACCAGCCGGTCCTACCAATTGATAGGAGTTTGTTGGCCCCGTGTGCTGAATTATTGCTGCACGTCACGACCGGCTGGCCAATTCCAACCATCTGGTGTGCCATTAGACCATAAGCATTTGTCTGGTTAAATTGGCCAGTTAGGCCAAGTTAACCTTCAATGTTTGCACACTGGGCAATGGTTAAGAACCGGCCAAACAGATAAATCATTCAATTTTGGCTAACCTCCTACAAATTTGTAGGAGCTTAGCCAGCGGGTTACAGATTTAAACTTGTTAAATCGCCTGCAAAAACCCACCTCAACCTTGGTAACCAGTACACATAGCCAGTTCCAAAAAAGCCCATGTTTAAATGGCAATTAGCTGGTTAACATTTAGTTCACTGGGGGTCAACTTGACCGGTGGATATAGCTGAACAAATGCTGATGCTCCAAGATGGCCTACCAGATGGTCGGATTGGTTGGCATTGCGCCAGCCCGGTTGATTGGCCAACCACACCACAGGTAATGGCCAATCAACGTAGATACGTACTGCGGGCCACCCCGCGGGCCCAACGGCACTGGGAAAATGGCCCTGCTGTGGCGGCAGAGGAAGCAGTCGAACCCCGTTCCCTGGGAAACGGGCGTTGGGTGGGGTTCATGTGTTGTGTGGGCTAATATATTAATATATTCATGGAAATATGTACTTAAATGCAAAACCCGCCAGAAACATAGATAAATCCATAAACTTTAGTTCTGAGACATGGTTTTTTTTCCCCTTCGGTTTTTAATTTTATTCTTTGTTTTCCTCTTTCTTTGGTGCTTCTGTTCCTTCTCGGTGAGTTCGTATTAAAGCACAAGAAAATTAAAACTATTTAAATAAAATCAAAATTAAATCAACAAAAGGAAAATACACACACAAATCCTCCACTTGCTTTATCGATCATTTACTTCTTCTTGCTATCGCTTAACATCGTCTGAGTTGTTGTTTGTTATACTACAAGTACTTCCTCTCTTACTTATCAAATTCTTTTACTATTTCCCTTTCCCTTTTTTTTCCTTCATGACCTCACCCTACTCGTCAATGGATTACCCACTCCTCCGCTGTGGATGCTCCATCAGCCTAAAAGTTTCCGACAACCTCCTTCTGACTACAACCTCACTCTCTCCATTTTCAAGCGTCCCCTCTCATCTTAATTCACCATGACTGATCTCACTACTCTAGGCGGACCTCGTCTTAGGAGCCCATCCCCTGGAAGGGGTGGCAGATTCGATGATGCCGGTCGTCGCTCCCCTCCCCCATCATCTGACAAATGGCTCGATTCGGCCCCCCCTCCCTCAAGTAATCGCGGTAGGTCTGCTGAACTCGGTAAGTCTAGTCACTCTCATTCCCTTTGGTGAGACCGGTCTGAAATCAATTCATCATATTATTCTCGCTCAAAATACAAAATTTGTAGGTCGAAAACGACGTAGAGATGACACGCCTCCAAGTCGTGACAGGTACATTCCCAATTACGAACGTGAGCCTTACAGAGAACGAGACAGACGAGATCCTTATCCTATCCCAGACCATGGTGGGCTTCATCGTCCCACTCCTTATCTTCAATGAATTGATTTGATGCAGAAACCCCCCCCCCTTATTCGTCTGATCCGGTTCTCATTCATCGTTCGAGCTAACAATTCAATGTCTCTCCTCCAACAGATCGCCCAGCACTCCCTGCCCGCTATGCTCCCAATCCAACAATGTTTGATGATCCTTATCGTCGTGGTGGTGGCGCTTACCGGGATGACATGTTCAACTATTCCCCTGATCGCGGTGGAATATCGAGCAGAGGAGGCGTTAATCACTCGTGCGTTCTCTGTACACCTTTTCGCTCCTGCCTGCAACTTTTACGGTTCTTATTCATGCTAACCTTGATTTTTACCACATTTTAGTCGTTCCCATCTCACACCTCCCTCCGAGCTGCCTCATCTTGTCACCTTTCGGTATTTTGCTGACTACATGCGAGCCACCTCTCCTCACATTGCTGATGACAAGGAAAAATTGGCTGAACAATGGAAGCGCTATCGACAAGATTACAACAAGAAGCAGCTCGTAGCATTCTTTGAAGAAAATAAAAACAAAGCTTGGTTTCGTGAAAAATATCTACCTGATTCTGAACTAGATGAGCTTCGAGAACGGCTGAAGAAAAAAGGAAGAGAGGGCAAGGTTGAACTTTTCATCTCACGACTGGAGAAGGGCGAATTGGATATCGTAAATTATGACTACTCACGTAAGTCGTGGCACGGCAAGTTTGTTTTTCAATCGAATATTTATTGACTCTCAATACAGCTGCAAGCAAGAAATCTTCCATTGCAAAACCCACGGCATACAGCTCGGAAGAACATAATCTCCCTACTACGAAAGCTGAAAATCATTCCAGTTTACCATCAATTCAGCACATCTCAACTACCCAGCAGGATGAAATTAAACCGTTAAGTGTTGAAACAGCGCAACCAGCAGACCCTTTGAAGCCTGTTTGTGAAATCACCGCTGGTTCTGAAAGTAAGCTATAATTCATCTCAGGCTGAAGATCATAAATATCATTCACCCAACGTCATCTTTCTAGCAGGCAAACTCAAGACAGACTCAGAAGTTGATCCCAAAAATGAAAGCCATTCTGCCAACATGGTCCCAGATGCCGAAGATTACGAAGAGGCAGACGATGAGCTGATGGCTGAAGCGTTTTCAGGCGCTCAAACTGGCATGACTTCGTCCAGTGCGTTGGGCTCCCTCATTGGTGAAAGCATCAAGGGGAAATCTGGCTCAGATGACATCGTCATCTTGCCTCCATCGCTGAATCAACTTTTCATCAAGAGTATCAGCCCTGATATTTCTCGTACAGAGCTCGAAAATGTGTGTTTATTTTTTGTTCAGTGAAATGCTCATAGGGTGCCACCATGCTGACGTATTGTATTAGCATTGCAAACAAGTGGAAGGTTTTGACTATCTGGCTCTTTCAGATCCACACACTGGCAAGAAGCTGCATCGAGTTGGATGGGTCTCTTTCTTGCCAGGCACTGACATGAAAGCGGCTGAAAACGCACTCGGTGAATCAAAAGTCAGTCTCTGTATTTGCTCACAGGGCTTCTCTCTTCTGGACTTGATAGTTTACTCATTTCATGTTTGTTTAGATCAACAACTTCACTCTACATCTCATGAGATGCGAAAGACCGTCGTTCCAAAAGCTACGTCTTTGTCCTACTATCATGAACACGGCCGACCGGATCGCCAAGGATTTGGAACACGTCCGCAAGATGGCCATTCATTTTGAAGATGAATATTTCGGATCTGGTATGAGTGAGGATAAACGTGGGAGTACTGCGATTGAAGCCAAGATAAGTCAAATGAAAGTCGAAATCTTCCAAACCGTTCAATCCACCCAGCAATCACAATCGGACGGTGGTATCACCCCTACGCCGCAAAATCTTACCGTGACCTCCAACGAATCAGATCACAAAACAGATTTATTGGAAGAAAAAAATCGCACGTTGAATAAGCAAGCCCTTGATTTCTACATATTTTACCTGAGAACGGTGTTCAACTGTTGTTACTATTGTGTTTGTATTTGCGATTTTCCAGAAGAACTCTTGAGAAGATGCCCCAAGCACGTACGCAAACCACCTTCTCGCTCTACCGATGAAAATTCATCAGCTGCCACTCCGCAAAGCCACCGAAGGCATGGCAATTCTCAAAACCACCCTCATTCAAAATCTAATGAGAGTAGTTGGGCACGTACTCTCGACGAGCGAATCACATTAATACTTGCCCGGTCCGAAGTTGACCCTCGAGAATTCGGAGGTGAAAGAATCGATGAGTAAGATTTTTTTGCTGTGAGGAAGATATCCGTGCCCTTCCCCCAGTCTTACCCTTTTCAATGAACCTTCTTTCTTCAGTGAAATTCATCGTTTGTGTCAACCTCAACTTACCGATGAAGGCGCCGGGAAGTTCAGATGCAAAAGCTGTAGCAAACTATTTAAAGCCATGAATTTCATCGAAAAGCACATTATGACCAAACACGGTGAAGTAATTAACCATGATTCAATAGAAAGAGTGAGTAATCCTGTAAAGATCTGTAATCCGCCACATAATTCACAGCCTTTTCACTGAGAACCTTTGCTGGGGTTTTTAGATCAAATATCTTAACAACTATGTTTTAGATCCTTCGCATACCACTCCTCAGCCTCCGGCTTTACCGGATTATGGCCATTCTCGATCCCACAATGGCATATCAGCAGGACTTTCTGGGGCTAATGGGATGATGCCAAGCCTGGGTCCTTTGGGACATCCCCAGGATTTTCACAATGGAGCTTATCACCCGATGATGAACAATTCGATGGCCGGTCCTGGGGGAATGATGTTGGGTGGACCCTATCAAGGTTACATGGCGCCCTTGTACCCACAATACCCTAATCATCCTTATCCTCCTATCCCTGGTCCTTCAACCACTTTTGCAAATGGGTCAATAATGGGCGGCGCTCATGATAGCGGAGGAGGGCCTTCAAATACCTATGGTGCTCCCTATTACATGGGCGATATGGGTCCTGTAGCCTCAGGCTACCCTTCTGGTTTCCCACCCCATCATCATCAAGTATATTCTGGTTTGCCAGCCATTCCACCACCGCCACATGGAGGCAGAGCTCCCAATATGAGCTCACGTCGACTGGGAGATCGAATCTCTAGAAACTTTGCAGACGATCATCCAGCTTCTCTATTGCCTATCGCATCTAATCAGCCACACAACGCCAAACGATCTAGGAGAAATGGAGATGATTATCGGAATAATTCTTATCCTGTTAGAGCTATCAATGGACTGACATCTGGTCCTGACTCGTTAATTGATCTTCCTCCGGTTCTCGCTGATCCAAGATCTAAGAGTGTCCTGGCCTATAATGATTTAGACACTCCCGCAGGTGATGAGGTAGTTTTAAACTATTAGCTCATCGTGACGTGATGCGCGTTATGAAGTAAGCTCCTAGCCCTCGTACATTGAGTTCAAGCAGTCCAGATACATATTCATTTATTTCTTTCCCTTTCTCTACAAAGTCACCAAGCAGAAGTTCATAGGTTCTTACCATCTAGCCTTTTTCAACAACTACAGATGAAGTTTTGATTTTTCTCTCGCTCTATTTCGCCGTTTAATTATGTCATAATTGAACAAATATCTGCTCTAGAGTTCAAAATCGAATATAATCAAGTTGTTCTTTTTGTGTTCTTGCTGGTACATGTTATCAATTTTCTTCTGTGCTGTCCTTATGTTCTCCGATACCATCATCTTTTATTGTCTCACTCTTTTTCTGTTGTCTTGCTGTCATGCACATATATAACACATTTTCAATGATTCTACTGTTATTTTTATCTACCAATTTTAAGCAATCACTACAATGAAATTACAATATTACTCCTTTTATATATATTATGTACATGATTATTCAAATAATCATATGCATGAGAATAAATAGTCAAAAAAAGGAAAAATAAATGAGAAAAGAAAAATTTGAAAAGAAAAAGAATGAGTTACTGATGGCTGCGACTGATCTGGGAAAGCAAAAATTACTGAAAACGAAAAGCTTGGTCAAACAAAGACTAATTGTCCATTCTAACCATTGAAAGAGATCCTCTTTATGGCTCTAAAAAGTTTTTTTACATAATTTTGGACCTACTAAAAGTGGTATAAAAAGTGGTTCCACAATTATGTCCAAAACCATGTGCAAAAAAGGAAAATAAAATAAAATAATAATTTGTAAAATTTTATATCATACACATTTTAAGAAGCTTTTGGAACCCCCAAAACTTTTTTTCAAATGTGTGAAAACATTGTTTTTGATGGGTTAATTAATGGGCATTTCAAAAAACCGTGTGCCCCCCAAAAAAAGATAAAAAAAAAAAAAGATTATTAAAATTTTGACCTCACCATAAAATCAAGCGGCTCTTAAGAGCCCCTTTTGTAATTTTTAAATTAGGAAAAAAAATAAGTTCTATTTTTAAAATGGGTTTAAACTATGGGGCAAAAAAAAAAAACGTATGCAGTTTTTGAATTTTTTTTTTCAGATGATATTTTTTGGGCCCTTCAAAGGCCCAATTATGTAATGAAAATTTATAATATATTTTTTTTTCTGTTTTTAAAAATTCTCAACATTAGATGGCTAGGTAATTCACATGAAAATAAAAAATCTCATGGAACTCTAGTTATTAATTTTGCTAAAAAATAAATTGCATCTCAAATTGAGAAAGGTGGACTTTTCTTTCTTTCCAATTACATGAAAGGAGCTCCCTATGTCAAAGCTCCAACTCAATTCTTCAACTGCCTAAAAGTGGGCCACACTGTTACCTTTTGCAAGAATGATCCTCTGTGCCCCAAGTGTGGAGAAAATCACAACACTCAAGATTGTAATGAGTTTGAAACTGATGCTGTCAGATGTTTTAGATGTATTAATACTGAAAAAGAAAATTCAACTGAAGAAAATCAAATTGATTATGATGACTTAAGATATAAACACAATTCCACAAGCAATTCTTGCCCACTCAGAAATAAAATCATTCTAAACAAACCAAATAAAATCCACTCTCAAGGATAAGACAACCAGGAGACAGAAAATATTCTAATCCAAAAAAAAAAAAAAAGGTAAAACTAAAATAAAATAAAATCAAAACAATGACACCTTACTCAAGCTTATCAAAATAATCCTCAATTTTTCCATTCTTCCCTTTTCTTTTTTCCCAAATTTTCAAAAATCATATTAATCAAAATTTAATCAATATCATTAAAGCAATCACCAACTTTTTCTTGCTTCCCTTCTTCCCTTTCATGTAAGAAAAAAAAAAAAATCAAATTAACCACAAATTACCCAATATCACCAAAACAATTTGACAAAAGAAAAGCTCAAATAAAATCAAGATCAATAACACCTTAATCAAGATCATCTAAATCATCTTTTCATTTCCCTTTTTCTTCTTTGCAAATTTTCAAGAATCAAATCTGTCAAATTCTAATCAAGATCATTAAATCAATCACCAACCTTTTCTTTTTTCCCTTTTTCTTCTTCAATTTTTCAAAAAAAAGAAAAAATCAAATCAACCACAAATCACTCACAACCATCAAAAGAATTATCATCTTTTCTACTTTCCTTTTTTTGTCTTTTGCCATGGGGAAACAAAAAAGAGGTTAATTATGCAATGAAAATGATCTCACTCTACAAGATATCCTCAACCTCAGGTGGCTGGGTAACCCCCATGAAAACAACAAATCTCATGGGACACTGGTAATCAACTTTGCTGAAAAATATATTGCTGCTCAAATTGAAAGAGGCGGACTTTTTTTTCTCTCTAGTTTCATGAAAGGAGCCCACTATTTCAAAGCCCCCACTCCATTCTTAGATTTCCTAGAAGTTGGCCACACTTTCACCTTCTGTAAAAATGATCCCTTATGCTCCAAATGTGGAGACAATCACAACTAATTAAAATGCAATGAATTTGAAACTGATGCTGTCAGATTTTTTAGATGCATTGATGCTGAAAAAGAAAACTCCACTGAAGAAAACCAAATTCATTATGATGACTTGAGATACAGACACACTACCACAAGTAATGCATGCCCACTCAGAAATAAAATCACTCACCTCAAAACAACTAAATCCAACTCTCAATGATAGTAAAACCAGAAACTGACCAATAATCTAATATTTGTCCAATGTCTCCAAATTGATATCAAAATGAAACCAATCCTAATGCTAATGTAAATCTTTATTTTAATGAAAAACAACTCACCTTTCAATTTTTTGCAGATAATGAGCCTGAATGGCTACAACAAAACAGAAACCACTCTCAGTATTCTTGATTCAGAAAATGACACAAAAAATTTTTTTCTTCAAGAACCTGGCCTCAATAAATTAACTCATCAATTTCATCATCATCAAAACTGGAATTCTTTTCTTGATCAAAATCATATCCTTCTTGGCTATCATTCTAGACATAGAAACGGTTCTCTTTTCAATAAAATCATTCCCTCAGAAAATATTCACCCACTTTCTGGTGGATCTTGTTGAAATATCTCATAGTCACCAGTGAAGATACTTCAATTCAAGAAAACTCTCAAATTGAGTTAACCTAGGTTATCTTTTTATTTATTGACTGCTATTCATTTTCTTTCTCAAAAACTCCACTACTTCAACATGAAATCAACATCACCTAAATAATCAATAATCAAGACAAAGAAATCAAAGTCAAGGCTCATCTGGTAATGTGATTTAATCCTCAGTGATTATCAAAAACAACAACTAATTTAAAACATCTTTTGAGTTCCATTTTTCATTTTCCCATCTTTTATCTTTTTACAATTGTTAATTGGAAAAAAAAAACTCACTACAATCAGTAAGAAAAATCCTATTCTAACTTCTCAATAAACAACAGCCCTAATATTTCTATTTGGTAGTAATTTCCTCCCAGTATCCTTAAATCATCTAAATCAACTCCTCTAAAACATTTATAGTCATAAAACTATTATTGTTCCGTTGGTATCTTTTTCATTTATCATTCTTTTCTTATTAAATTTATTGATCATATAAAAGAAAAACTTATCCAATCTAAAATATTGTCTCTTTGTTCTTTTTTATAGTCATAAAACTATTATTGTTCCGTTGGTATCTTTTTCATTTATCATTCTTTTCTTATTAAATTTATTGATAATATAAAAGAAAAACTTATCCAATCTAAAATATTGTCTCTTTGTTCTTTTTCTTTTTCTTTTTCTATTTTTTGTTTTCAAATGAAATTAAAGCTGGTTTTTGGTGTCAATCATTAAAATCTTCAGATCTCAATACTTATCAGCCTTTTAAATTAATTTATTTCATCCAAACTGTCAATCCATGAATTTTATCAAATTTTTACAACCATCCTCCTCCTTTTGAACCACTCCCCCTTTTAGAAAAACGGCTCAGAGAAAATAATAATAGAAAAACACCAACTTTTATTTTATGGACTCAAATTTACACCATTCTTTATGTAATCATCCCAATTATCCCCACACCAAATATTAATCAAAACAACTTATTAAAATATGTGGCACTCAAGGATTCAAAATTGTCTCAGAAAAATTCATCCCAACTTATCATTTTAAATGTGGAACTCCAACAACAATTTATTTAATCTGGGAAAATCATTGTGCCACTAAATTTATTCAATCCTGCCATACTTCCAGCTCCAATCACAACTCAGACCATCAATCATTACGCCTCAAACTCAATTTTTTCCCTAAATCTTTTCACTTTTTCAACACAATCCCAACTACGCCTTTTGACACCAAAAAAATTCTTAAATGACATCAATTCTATCCTTTCTTTGCTTAATCATGATTTAACTACGCCTGAAGACATTTATTTGACTTTAAGTGAAATGACAAATATTTTTAAAACTTCTCTTGACAATCAAACTAGAAAAATGAAGCTCAACAACTCTAAATCTGAACCATGGTGGAGAAAAAGAATTCTTAATCTCATTGTCAAAAACAGAAATAGAGCACGTAAATGAATTCTCCTTTAAAACTCTTCTGAAGCCCAAAAATCATATTGGCAATTGAAAAATTATTTTAAAATCATTGTTTCAGACTTGTAAAGAAATCACTGGCATCAATTTCTCTCAGCATCTCATCAACATCAAATTTTTACTGCCTACAAATTCATCAAGCCTTCAACTTCTTCTTCAGTTGCTCCCCTTCTCAAACAAAACAATATCCTCACTCCATCAAAATCAGAACAATCTCAGATTCTTTTTCAAGGAACTTCTGACGTCCCAATCAACTGTTTTATTGATGACATTCCCCCTTTTGTTTTTCCTCATGATTTCTATTTTCCTCCAATTGAATATGATGAAATTGACTACCTGATTACTAATCTTAAAAATACAAAGGCCTCTGGCATTGATAAAATTAAAAATGAACACATCATTTTAGCCAAAGAGGTTCTGATCCCTCTTTTTAAAAATATTTTTTCTGTGTGCTTTAAAACAGGTTATTTCCCCACATCTTGGAAACATGCCCTCACTTCAATTCTCAGAAAATCCCACAAAGGGAATTATTCAGTTCCATCAAGTTACAGACCAATTTCTCTCATCAGTTATCTCAGAAAAAATCTTGAATCCATCATCATAAGAAGAATCACCCTTGGGGCACAATACAACAATGCCCTTGCCCCTGGACATTTTGGGGGCAGAGCTGGAAGAAGTACCCCGGATGCTAATCTTTTATTTTTTCTTGGTTAAAAAATAAATTTTGTGAAAATAAAATAATAACAGCACTTTTTTTAGAGGTCAAATCAGCCTTTCCTTCTGTCATCAAACAATGCCTCATCCAAATTCTTTTCAACAAAAAATTTCCCTCAATATCTCATTTCACCAATCAAAAATTTCTTGTCAAACAGAAAAACTTCTATGCACCTTGAAGAATTCATTTCTGACACTTTCAACTTGCAATGTGGCCTTCCTCAAGGTTCCCCTCTTTCACCAATCTTTTATATTATTTATAATTCAGATTTATTATCTCAAAATGAAAAAGAATTAAATCCAGATTCAATTTCTCTTGGATTTATTGATGACATGGTTCACCTCTCTGCTCATGAAAATATTCACACTTCAATTGAAATTTTACAACAAAGAGGAATTGATTCACTTGCTTGGGGAACAAAACACAACACAATTTTTTGACAAAAAGAAATCAAACTTGATGATTTTTTCCAACAAACAAAAACAACACAATTTATCTTTCAATTTTGGGGACTTAATTATCCCCAAATCTGCCTTAACAAAATCTTTACACCACGAAGAATCAATTGTCGCTTGACAACAAGTGACATACTGGGGTACAAAGGGCCCCTTTGTACCATGGTATGTCACTTGTCGTCAAGCGACAGCTGATTTTTTGTGGTGTTAGCAGTCATTTTTGACTCAAAACTCACTTTTCAAGATTAATTTAAGAAAATTTTAAAAAAAAAGGAGAAAATACAAAATATCAATTAATTAGAATCAACAGATGCTCTGATGGTTTGAACATTTAAGGCAACAAAAATTTAATAAGTAGTGTACTCTTTCCAAGAACTCTTTATGGTGGACAAATTTGGTTCACAGAAAAAAGAAGAAAGAATCTTTTATTTATGTTAAACAAAATTTTAAACAAAGCAATCAGAATAACTTTAGGCATGTTTAAATCAACTCCTTCAACAATTTTAGAAAGAGAATCTCCTTTCAACAATGTAGAATCAATATTATCAAAACAACTCCAACTAACGATTATCAAAAAATTATCTTTTTCTGAAAATCACCCAATGAAAAAATTAATCATTCATGAGCTCAACAATCTCCCCAAAAACCATCTCAAAAGCATTCATGATATCAATAAAAACAATTCTTTCAACAATTTTAATTGGCAAAACTTAGGAGAAATCCAACTTCATCCAATTCCACCATGGTTTTCCTTTATTTTAAATATTTTTAACTAAAATTTAACAAAAGAAATTTGTACAAAACTGATTAAAACTCAATTAACTGACTTAAGAAATAAAAAATAAACAATAATTTTTACTGATGGTTCTTGAATTCCAAATATAGGAGCTGGTGTAGCTGCTAAATTTTCTGAAAATATTTCAAAAATACTTCTAGGTGATTCAGATAAGGCCACAGTTTTTGAAGCTGAAATTCAACACATTCTCTTAGCGCTCCAAATTTCTCAACAGCTTCTTTCCCAATCAAATTTTCCAAATATCAACACTTTCTGTAAAAGCCAAGCCACCCCAAGAGCCATATCTAATCCCACAGGCATCAGAGCTTCTCAACAAAACATTCTTTCAGTTAAAAATAAAATAATTCATCTCAAAAATTATTTTCCAATCAACATATCTTTTTTCTGGTGCCCTGGGCATGTTGAAATTTTTTAAAATCAAGAAATTGACAAAATAGCAAAAGAAGCATGCCAAATTGTAAATGCAACTCATTTAAACTCTACTCAAAATATTTCACCAATTATTACTCAAATTAAAAGAAAATTTAAAAAAATTCAAATCAAAACATCAATTACTAGAAATAATATTACATTTAAAACTTTTCCAAAAAATATTTTTGAATCTTTATGCCATGTAGAAAAAGATTTTGCTTCAAACATTTATCAATTAAGATCAAATAACGGCCCACTCAATCTATATGTATTTAGAATCAATGTCACAGAATCTCCCAACTGCCCTTTTTGCAAAAAAGAAGAATCAATTCAACATTATCTTATTTATTTTAAAAAATATCAACACGAAAGACTAAAATTTAAATCAAGATTAAATGAAAATAAAATAATAATAAAAACACTTCAAACACTTTTAGACAATCCAAAAATTTTCAACTTACTCTGTTTATATATTTCTGAAAACAAAAGATTTAAACATCTAAAAAATTATAAATCAAAATAAAAAATCTTTTTGAATATCATCAAAGCAAAATAAAAAAAAAAAAACTATCAAAGCAAAAAAAAAAAAAATCAATTTTAAAAAAAAAAATACATCAACATCAAGAGTAAATTCAAAATTCAAATCAACTTTTCATTTTTTCCTCAAAATTCTCATCAAAAAAATAATAATAATTAAAATAAAAAAAAATGAAAAAAAAATCTCAATGAAAATTCACTCAAGACCATCAAAACAATCCTCAACTTTTCCATTTTCCATTTCTTTTTTTTCCAATTTTTTCAAAAATCAAATCAAATCACAATTCAATCAAGATAATTAAACAAATCAAAATTTCTTCTAACTTTTCCTTTTTCTTTTTCCAAATTTTCCAAAAAATAAAATCAAACACAATAAATTCAATATCATCAAAACAATCTTCCCCTTCTCCATTTTCTCTTTTTCTTTTCCCAATTTTTCTTTTTTCTTTCTCTTTTTTATCTCAATCTAATTAAACACACACTAATTACATCTGCTGCTGAAATCAAAATAAATTTGATTTGGGTTTATTTTTGTTGTACACAATAGTCAAGGGCTATGAACAACCAGAAAAATTGGTATTCTGACTTCCTGGCCACAAAAAAATCATTGGTATATAGCCTGACCAACTATATAGGGATCCCCCATTATCCTGCACTCTGCTGAATAAAGTATCACATTAAGGGCCATCCCAGAGTTTATGGAGTTATTTTACTCATGTTTCTAACTGTAAATAACTTAAAAGAGGAGGATTTCTTTTTTTATTTTTGTCCAATCAAAGATATTTCTGTTTTGTTTGTTTTTTTTCCAATTTTTTCTTTTTCCATTTTCTTAATATTTCCAATATTTCCACAGAAGATTTTTAAAAATTGATTACTCAAACAGAAGAAGGTGTAAATACTTTCATACTAAGTTGTAATCCATGAGTGCACAATGTGAAATCAAATTTCGCTATAAAAATAAAAAAAAATAAAATAAATAAATAAAATAAATATGAAAAATAAAAAAATAAAAATAAAGAAAATACAAAATGAAAAAATACAAGATAAAACAATAATAAGAATATATATATATATATTATTTAAGGGTTTTCATTAATAAAAAAAGCCGAAAATAAACCTTTTGGGACCCAAAGGCCCCCACAAAATTGGCAAATGGCCCTTTCCTGTAAAATTTAAGCTGTGTGGGGTTTTGAGAACCTGTATTTGAGCCCAAAAAAACCATAAATTGATCCACCCCCTTAAATGAATAAAAAAAAATCTCATTTTGCGTCAAAATTGCAATTTGAATTCCAATCAAGTTTGGTCTTGTTGAAATCAAGGAAATGAATCTCAGAAGGGTTTTAAGTAAACCCCTGGCAATCTTAAAGCTCAAACCTAGTTTGTCACTCTCATTCCAGAGTAATGGTTAAATTCACTCTATGTCTCATAAAAATATCCTTGTGAATCTTACTCTTTTACAATTATAAACCCTTCAAGATTCTCCAGCTAAAACTTCAAGAAAAATATCTGATTTGGTGAGAAAAGAACCTGCTCAATAGTTCTTTCCTGTCATTAAGAAATCTAATCAGTATGTTCAACAGTCAAGCTTAAACTGCTACAGTCAAGATCTGAAGTCTAAAATTCTACAATAGATTATTTTGATCATCATCAACTTGTATGGTTTCTTTCTCTTATTTCTTATTTCATTCTTATACTCAACAATACTAAAAATTATTCTTTTGTATTCTTGTTGTTATTCAAAATCAGAATTCTGTCCACTGCTTATATTCTTATATCTGCTTCATTGATAAAAAAATTTAATCTCTTGTGGTATGAAATCTTTTTTATTTTCCTTTCTTTTATATTCTTGTTATCTTGTTCTCATATTCTTGTCTTCCAGCTCTGGCTTTTGTTTCTTTTAATAAACTCTAGTTATAAACAGTCCACCCCAACTTCAAAATTCAAATCACACCAACAAAAAAACCACTGACCACACCACCAGTCACTCATCAAACACCCAATTCACATCACACACCACTCAAAATCACCCATCCCACTGATTAAACTCCCCAAAACCCATTTCTTCACGTAAATTACTGTTTTTTCCACCAAAAAAATCACTTTATTTTTTCTTCAAAAAAAAAAAAGATTGCAAGTCTTCCCCCCTCCCCCCACCCAAAAAAAAAAAAATTTATTTCACAATGTCTCAACAAAACATCTACCCCCTCTTCAGAGATTCCAAAGAATCTTCCCCCAGTCAATCCATATCTGTCACTCATAAAAATATTCCTCCTCAAGATAACACCTCTCTCCTAGGATCACCTCCTTAGTCAACCAAACCAGACAAGGAATCCCTCCTGCACACCATTCAATCTTGGGCTAGAGATCACGGCTATGCAATATCCACTAAGAACTCTAATGTCAAGGAGAAAAATTACACTTATCAATGCAAAAATTCTGGCTCTTACATCCCAACAAAAAAAGGAGGCTTAGGTGCAACCAGAAAAACCAACTGTCTGTTTCAGCTCACTGGCAATTTCTCCAAGAAACTTGACTCCTGGAGAATTAAAATCATCTGCCCCAATCACAATCAGGCCCCATCCTCTGATCATTCCACCCATCCTGTCCTCAGAAGAATTGAAAACGTTCAACAAGAAACAGTTTGAAATTTAACTAAATCAGGTGTGGCTCCTTTGAAGATATTGAACACTCTAATGCAACCATGCTCTGGTCCTGTCATGAAAAATCTCAGTACAATTTACAACCAACGTTATGCATACTTCAAAAAAATTCTTGATGGCAAGAAACCTATAGAAGCTCTGGTATTTTGATTGAGGAAATTGTACTTTTATTCCAAGATGGATAATGTAGAAGCAAGGGTGGGTCAGCTATGCTACAGATAGTTTTAGTGTAGCCTAGTGTTAGCTTTTTGTGCTACAATAACAGGAAGTTACAGTTAGCGCATGATTTTTGAACACTAACACTACAAAAAACTGGATTTTTTTTTTGTAGATGTAGTGTAGCATTAGTGAGAAAAATTGAAATGGTTCAAACACCAAACCAGCTAATTTTCATTTCAAATAAAATGAAATAAAATGAAAATACAAACAAGATAAGTTTTTAGAAAGAATGGTTTTTGAGTTGAAAAGGAATTTTACCGACAGGACTGAAAAAGATAGATACAATATTTTATTTTTATTTTAAATAGTTGAAGGAAACATAGAATTTGGGAAACCAGACTAGTGAGAATATTAAATTAGTAAGAGTAGTTTTGTTTTGATTTGATGAGAAAATCTTACTAGATGGATTCAAGATTGATTGCTTAAAAGCAGTAAAAAAGAAGAATAGAAAAGAAATAATAAAAGAAAGAAACAAGACAAGTCTGGTTTTAAGGAACAAGAATTTGTTGTGGACTTAAATAAATGTTGAATGTTTGAATCAACTTTACCCAAACAGAATTGAGGTTACACCAGTTATCTTTTGTTGATGTGAATTTGAGAAGAAGGAATTGTCGGTGAGACAAAATTTAAATAGAATTATTTTAATAATGGGATTTTGATTTAGGGTGGTGGCTTCAAAATTAGATTTACTTGTTATTGATGACATTCTTGTGAAATGTGAGACAATGTAGCATAGTGTGACACCTACACTAAATGCTATCTATTGTTACGACTCAACCTTGTCTTTTTCATTTTCTTCAACCAAGCAAAAAAGCTCTAATTTTACTCAGACCAATTTGACCAAACCACCAAATAAAGTAAAAAAAACCTAATATTACTCCAATCCACTCAAAAAACTCCAAACACTTTTCCAATTCAACCTGCAGCTTCATGACCTGATCCCCAGAATGTATGTTTCTCTGGCTCTTCTCTTCTTTTTTATTTTTTCTTTTTTTCTTTTTTTTTTTTTATTTATTTCTCTTTCATTTTTCTTTTCACATCAACAATATTTTCAGATTATTGTTACTTAATTTAATTGGAACCTATTAGTGAGTGCTATCTCAATTTCTTATCTTATTTTATTTTTTGAAACTACTTCATTTTTCTCCCTGAATTCATAGGATAACTTCAATCAAGTTGATCTCGGAAACAACACATGATACAACCAAACAATTGGAGAGTATCTTGTAGGACTGAAACTCAGCTCTCATTTGAGCTAAAAATTAGCAAAATCAGTTAAGTATTTCAAAAGTTATGATTGTTTCAAGTTGGCCTCAAAAAATCAAAAAAATTAACTTTTTTTATTTTAATCATTTTATCCTTACTAGATACAAACTTGAAAGGATAGGAGTAAATTCTCTCTCTGAATGAGGCCAAAATTCTCACGATTTTTTAATTTTTATTATGTAAGTAAAAAGATTTGGCACCCTGGAGGGTTTTTGTATTCATCAGTCTTTTTTATTATTTTTTTTGAATTGGACTAATTGTCCTTTTATTTTAATGCATGCAGATAATGTCTTTAGACCGATGAATCACTCAAATACTTCTTGAGGGCCTTCTTTTGGTAATGGATTTGCCGTATGGTCAAGGATCTTTGCTAATGTATGTTTCTTGTGCTTAAATGATTTTTTTACAAATTCCCAACTCTTTTCAGTATTTTTCCTATCCCAATTTTCATTCATTTCTGCACTTTTTCCTCTAATAATCACCAAATTGTTGGAATATTGATTGAATTATAATTAATTACTTACAGAATAAAATAGCTTTCATCTTATCTACTTACTAAAATAAATTCTTCTATTAAAACTCTCTCAATTATATATTTTAAATATATAATACTCTTTAAAATACTACTATCTTCATCTATCTAAACCTTAAACCTGCAGTCAAAATGCCTTCAGGCTAATTTGTAACACAGTTTGCACTTAGCTCTGCCCATAAATTCTGCTGAGTTACTTAAATTAAAATCTTCTTTATTAAAATTATATTAGAAAATGTTTCTAGTTTATTTTATTTCATAAAATATTTTGTTCTCTTTTTTATTTTTATTTTTGATTATGTAAGCAAGCCTTATAAAAAGGCTTGCTTCCTCAATTGCAATAAAATCATTGAGTCAAAAACTCTTTCCACTTTCTTCTTAAAAAGCTTAGCCCAGTCAATCAGAGCATTCAGCTTCATCTTCAGAATCTTGAGCTCAAAATTCTTCACGGTTAAAAGCATTATACTCTTAACTAATCGGTCCTATCTTCTAATCGGCCCTAGCTTCTAAACTTATAAAAAAAAAAAAAAAACTATTATTGAGAAATGTTAGAGGGCTAAAATTGAGGTAAAAGCCAAAAGCTCTGTTGACTGAGCTGGCTGAGCAAGATGGAAGAGATGAAAGAGCTTTTGAAAGAAGTAAACTCGATCAGTTTTATTTCAATGGGTGAGCAGGCCTATTTATAGGTTCTGCTTACATAATCAAAATAAATACAAAAAATAAAGAAGAGTATTTTAAAGATGAGAAAGAAGAAAATAAGAGATAAAAATAGAATAAGTATAATATCTCAACTCAATCAACATGAATGAAAAGTACTACTGGATAAACTGTGCTAGCCTAGTAGGACAAAACATATTGATTGAAAGAAAAAGAAATAAGATAGCAAAGAGGATTTTTAATAAAAGAAGAATAAATGGAAGTAGTAGATAGTATAATAGTGATGACTGATGGAGAAGTAACATCAGCCAAAGAGGAGTAGTTTTAAGAGTAAAGTTTAGATAGTTTTAGATAGTATAGATAGTTTAGATAGTTTAGATAGTAGTTCTAGAATCTAGAGTAATAGTTTAATAGTAGTAGTGTAGTATATTTAAGTTGAAGTCACTCAGAATCCAACAATTATTAAAATAAAATTAAAACTTTTCTTAAATCTTGATGGAGAAGTAACATCAGCCAAAGAGGAGTAGTTTTAAGAGTAAAGTTTAGATAGTTTTAGATAGTATAGATAGTTTAGATAGTTTAGATAGTAGTTATAGAATCTAGAGTAATAGTTTAATAGTAGTAGTGTAGTATATTTAAGTTGAAGTCACTCAGAATCCAACAATTATTAAAATAAAATTAAAACTTTTCTTAAATCTTAAAAAAAAAAAATCTTAATCATCAAGCATGTCAACTTCAACTAATCAAGTCATCTCACAGAAACTACTCCTAACGATCGACAATTACTATACCTGGTCGATGTCGATGAGAGGAAAATTGGATACAATTGAAGTGTTGGACATAGTACAAGGTGATGAGGTTAAACCAGAAGAAGATGAAACGAAACTAAAAGAATATAATAAACTAATCAGAAAAGCATATAATCTTATTCTTGATCATATCGACACTGAGAACTTGGCCTACGTTTCTGGCGCGTTACCTCCAAAAGACGAAAGAAATGGTGTGGCACTTTGGACTCTCCTTTGCAATTGTTATCAAGCGAGCAATTTTGTCAACAAGACTCTTGCTTTTACTGAGTTTGATGAAATAAAATACAAGGGCGATATCATTCTATTTGTCAACAAAGTACGAATGGCAATTCAACGAATGAAACTAGTAAATTATAAGTCGGAGGAAGAATCTAACTTAATCATGACTCTTGCTAAGTTACCTAGCGAGTTCAACTATGTAAAGAAAGGAACTGATTTAGAAGGAAAATCAATTGAATCAATTTTAAAAAAATTAGAAACAGATCATGCTCAAGATAAAATCTCTACTTCTGAATCGACTCAAAATCCTTTGATTGCATCTCTCTACACTAACAAGACACCTCAATGCACTCATTGCAAAAGAAACAATCATCAATCCAGAAACTGCTGGATTAAATTTCCTGAGAAGGCTCCTAAGAGCAAAGCTAACGAAGATACTCAAGAAAAGGAAATGCACTATTTTTCCTTCTAAAAGAATTTTTTTTTTTATTATTCATTGAATTTAATTATAAGTCATGGCGGTGTGTTGGAATATTGATTGACTTATAATTAATTACTTACAGAATAAAATAGCTTTCATCTTATCTACTTACTGAAATAAATTCTTCTATTAAAACTCTCTCAATTATATATTTTAAATATATAATACTCTTTAAAATACTACTATCTTCATCTATCTAAACCTTAAACCTGCAGTCAAAATGCCTTCAGGCTAATTTGTAACACAGTTTGCACTTAGTTCTGCCCATAAATTCTGCTGAGTTACTTGAATTAAAATCTTCTTTATTAAAATTATATTAGAAAATGTTTCTAGTTTATTTTATTTCATAAAATATTTTGTTCTCTTTTTTATTTTTATTTTTGATTATGTAAGCAAGCCTTATAAAAAGGCTTGCTTCCTCAATTGCAATAAAATCATTGAGTCAAAAACTCTTTCCACTTTCTTCTTAAAAAGCTTAGCCCAGTCAATCAGAGCATTCAGCTTCATCTTCAGAATCTTGAGCTCAAAATTCTTCACAAATATGGGATATGAACTTCTTGGGGATTTATTGTGTTGGGATGATTGACTTCTTGCCAATGAATATATGATTATTAATATTTTATTACTTTTCACTTCCCACATGGGATTATAAATTATTTCTTGATTAATTGTCTTAGGATGGTTGCTACATCTAAAATATAATCAAGTGGAAAGGAAATTTTTATTATTCCTCTAATATTACTCCTCAATTAATTTTTTTTTTCTATTCACTTTCCACACAATTATAGGTTATTTGTTGATTAATTGTCTTGGGATGATTGCAACTTTTAAAATAGAATTAAGTGCTAAGGAAGTTTCTAGATTACACAAAATCACAGAGTGTGATCAGCTAGGCTACATATTAGCATAGACATACACTACGCTACTTGTTAGAGTAGACACCGGCTATGCTACTTGTTAGCATAGACACCTGCTATGCTACAGCTTGTTAGCGTAGACACCCACTACGCTACTTGTTAGTGTAGACTCTCACTAAACCAAATTTTAGCGTAGGCACATGCTACGCTAATTTGTAGCCAAATTTCTGTTAGCTGTGGAAAATATATGCTACCTGTTAGTGTAGCAGCCATTAATTTCATCTAACCCTACAGGAATTCTGAATAAAAAAAAAAGTGCTCCACTAAAATTTAGCGTAGCGACCTGTAGCTTCAGCGAATGCTAACCAAATCAAGGGGGAAAAAACCCTTGCTATGCTACCCTATATTTGGCCTGTAGTGTAGTGTAGCATAGCAACCCACCCTTGCTAAAAGGTGAAAATAGATAACAGATAATTTTTAAGGTTATTATAAATTTTCATAATAAATTGATGAAATTTAAGAATAAAAAATATAAAATTAATTTTTTATGATTTTCATTTTACTGTTTTTATTTTTATAAATCAGAAAAATATAAAAAAGAGACAAGGTGAGGCAGTATTTGATCTAACCTTGCAGTAGCTCAGAAAAAAGAAGAGAGAACCAATAGTTGTATTTCTTCTACAATACAGAGTATGTCAGATAAGAAAAAACAAGAAGACCCCTGGACAAATCCCAGGGGGGTTTAATATGGTTTAAAATAAAAAATGAGAAAAAATGTAGAAAAATAATGAAAAGTATTTTTAGACAAGAAAAGAATAAAAAATAAGTAAAAATTAACCAAGAGATATTTTGACTAAGACTAGTTTCATCAGGAGCTCATGTGAAATTTCTGATTACATGACACTACAGCTATAAGATAATAAAAAGCATAGAAAAATATTACAATTCAAGGTGGATCGTTAATTTTTCTTGATTAATCCAAACAAAATAAAAAAGAAAATACAATTTTATTTAAAGGTTGATAAAAGGGGAACATGCCGTTATGAGGCACTATTTAGACTCAATTTACCTTGCTTTTATTATAATCATGTAGTCTAATTTATTTTTTTCATAAGAAAATTTAAATAAAAATTAAAAAGAAGAAAAAGAATAAAAACTACTTTTTTATAATTGAAATAAAGAAATGATGAAATTTCAACATAAATTTTAATAATTTTAAAGATAATTTTAATTTTAAGAATAAAAACTGGTGAAACAATTTTTATTAATTTTATATGAATAATAGGGGGTATCAAAGTTAGGAAATCCACCATTAGAAATCCGCCATTTTTTTTTGATCAAATCCGCCATTAC
>JNCO01000880.1:0-25770 GCA_000785685.1 Uromyces viciae-fabae | reverse complement strand
TGAAATAATTAATTGTTTTCAAAAAAAAATGGCGGATTTGAAATGGCAAATTTGGTTGAAATCCGCCATTAATTTGGCGGATTTCAAACTAACTTTGATACCCCCTATTATATCTATAATCATTTTTTATTTTATTCTTTAAAAGATTTATCTTTATTTTCATTTTTATTATTCAAAATTATCTTAAATCTTATTATGATAAAGTTATAATTATTGTTTTTATTAAGAATTAATTCTGCCTTCAGGGAAATTAATGATTCTATTTTTCTTTTATTTATGATTGATTTTTATCTTTATTGTTTGTTTTGCATCTTCAGATATAAATAACCAAAGCAATTTATCCTTCAGTTGTATGAAATTTCACATTTTCGTGATTGTTCTTATATGTTTTTTTTTTAAAAATAAGGGAGAGAAATGATCCCCTCCATTGAGAGAGGCACTATTGGAACTGTTGTTGAGGTTCCTTGAAAATTACCCTTTGGTCTTGGATTGACCAAGATTTACGGACTGTCGGACAGAAACACCTCCTGATGCACTCAGGATGCATTTCTGGAGGAGGATCTGTCAGAAATGATCAAATTATTTTATCACTCAATTCAGTGAGTGATGTCTTTATTATTATTAAATAAGTTTTAAATAAAATAAAGGGGATTGTGTTTCACACCGCCTTCTGATGTCAGGAGGCCATCAAGTATTTTTTAATTTTTAGAAATATTTTTGAAAGATACTTCCAAGTGTCCAAAAATTAACAAAAAACTTTGACAGCCGTTGGGCACCCCTGCTTCACCTTCTGAGCTTTTTAGCTCCAAAAAAAAATGTTGAAGTACTTGTTATTTGGGGAGCACACAAAATAAAATAAAAAATATAAAAAAATGGTTAATGCAGGAAATATGGGCTAAACATTTTATCACACTTATCTAAAATTTATTGGAATGTGGGATAAAACTTTTTTCCACAGGGAAGCAAAAAAATCCAGTTTAACATTTATTTTTGCAAAATTTTGGTACATGCAACATTTTTTGCAAAAGTAAACGTAAAAGCTACTTCTATTGCTTCATTTGGATCAAGTTTTTATCCAAAATTCCATTAGGGTTTTAATATAGATGTGATAAAACGTTTGGTTCATATTTCCCGTATTAACCATTTTATATTTTTTTTATTTGATTTTGTGTACTCCCTATATAAGGAGTATTGGGGATTACACAAAATCAAACAAAAAATATAAAAAAATAGTCAATGTGGGAAATTTGGGCTAAAAATTTTATCACATGTATTTCAACCTTGTTGGGATGTGGGATAAAACTTTTTTCCACGGGGAAGCAAACAGAACTGCTTTCACAGTTTTTTTTACAAATTTTTGGTACATGCAAAATTTTTTGCAAAAGTAAACATAAAAGCTATTTTTCTTGCTTCCTGTGGATATAATTTTATCCAGAAATCCATTAAGGTTTTAATATAGATGTGAAAGTTTTTGGCCCATATTTCCTGCATTAACCATTTTTTATATTTTTTATTTGATTTTGTGTACTCCCAAAATAAGGAGTACTTCAACTTTTTTTTTTGAGCTAAAGAGATCAGAAGGTGAAGTAGGGGGCTAAGGAGGATTCCAAAAGATTTTTGGTAATTTTAGGAATCTCAAAATTATTTTTCAAAACTAATTAGAAAAAAAAAGACATCCTCCTGATGTCAAAAGGCAGTGCGCACTAGCCAGGTTTTGGGTGTTGCAAAAAAACACCCCAAAATAAATAAATAAATTTATCATATTATTATTACCACGGTAGATGCAAATTAATCAAGTAAGATTCCTGAAACTATAGATGAGAGTTATTAATATTACCATGATTGTAAGTCATGATGATGTTATTTAATGGTTACTTTCTTTTATTTTATTTCTATTAAAACTAATCAAAGGAAAAGAGAATGATTATTTTTATTTACTCATTGAAGATAAATTATTTTAAATGAATGAAAATATACAAAGTCAAAAGCAATTCAAAATTAATTTTTATGTTTTATGTCATTCTGATTTTGATTTTTATTATTATTATTATTATTATTATTATTTTTAATTATTTAATTATGGCATCATGACAGAATTGTTATTCATAACTGTTTTTTTTTATTTTTTTTATTATGACATCATAATCAAAATCTTCATCATGGCCATTTTGACTAAGCATTAAATAAAAATATAGATATAAAACTATTGTAGTTTGATAAAATTCTTCATTACAATTATTAACTCAACAAAATCATTTCAATGGCCATTATTATCATTATATTTATTGTTTTATCTTTTCATAATTTTTTAAAATTCTAAAGTTAATGAGACGCTTTACCAGATTTTCCTTCAGGTATTAAAATTTATCTTTAACAAATATTCTAATTGTGTATTTTTTGTTTTATTTGTTGATCTTTATTAAATTTTTCTTCAGTAAAAATTCATAAATCTTTTGATCTATGTGGCAACACAGCAAAAAAATTTGTGTCTGCCCTTTTGATAGGGAGGGCTGTGATTCCTCCCTTCATGAGCCACACTTTTTGAATCTTCTAAACAAGACAGTTTGAATGGTGCACTCCAGTTCCAAATCCCAAAGAATTTGAGACTGGAGCACCTTGTTGGGTTATGGATTGGACTCAATGAGGCCAAACTTCAATGCAGCTTGCTGTTCAGTGGCTAAAAACTTATTTTTTTTTAGCCCTTTTCATTGAAGTAAATTTTTCTGTGCAGCTTAATTCAGTAAAATACAGGGCCACAATTTAGCTCCAGCATCAACTCCTTTTTTTTGTTCAGTCAGCCATTCATTGGTTTGGATCTTTCTGGTACATAGAGTTTATTTTCTAAGCAAACTTTTATTTCAGGATTTTTACATCCATCTTTGGGAATATTTTAAATTCCATCAACAAGTGACAGAAGGGGTAGGACTCTAGGAGCATCATTGTTTGGAGTAATAATCATTGGGTGAAGGCTGTCATTCATTTCCAGACTTTCTGTTGAATGCCAGTTTGAAACAAGTTCATCTGGTACCTAAAAAAAAACCATGTCAAAAGAAATAAAAATGAGAAAAGAAAAAAAAAAATTGAAAATTCATGATCTTCATATTCCTTCATGATTGGTCTGGTGATGTACATATTGGGTGGGAAGACTGGCAGTGGAATGTTCACAGCAGAGCCAGGGCCAGCCCGCCGGGCGAAAAAAAATTAGTGAAAAATTGCAAAAATAAAAAAAAAACTTGCAGAAAACGGCAAACTTTTATCCAATAGCTGTATTCATATCAATATATGAAAGCTTATCTGCTAATATCCAGCCTCTCTTCTTACATTGTAGAATCGGGGTTTGGGGGAATTGGTAATTGGATGCGCTTGTTGGATATCGCAGCAGGGGTTTTCAATCTTTGGAAATGTCACAGCTATAGTTAGCTGACATGTCACAGCTTTCAACATAAAACATACATCTTTACCTCTTTCTGGCTTCTTTTAGCTTTATACAATTCATTTGTTGGTAAGTAGAAACTTTTCAAATGAAAAAAACAAAACAAAAAACAAGAATAATATCTCTGCTTATGTTTGCATTATCTTTAACCGCAGTTGATTGCTTCAAACAATAGCAATCGGTCACAATGGCCACGGCTTTGATCACCTCTCTCATTCCATCATTGCACGATGTCATTGTGGATTATCTCGAGGGTTATCTTGAAGAGGATGAGGACCCAGTAGGCAGCTTTGTAAAACCATTGCTAGAATGTGAAGGCATCAAGGAAAGTCAAATCAACGACGTGTGTAATCGGCTTAATCAGATGTTGGAAAATAAGCGTGGACTCAACAAAACTGGTGATGATGGACCCAAAACCCTGGATCATGTATGATATAAATCACTCTCCTATGATATCACTCTGATATGCTAGAAAAAATGGTGTTTTGTTAACTGTTTTGCTCTAATCCTCCTCTTCTTGAACCAAATTTTCAGGCCGTCCACATGCGCTCCCAGGCTGCTATGTCCAAGGTGAAGTTCAAAATAAATAAATAAAAAATCCACATCAACTGATAGAAGAATTATATTCAGACAGGTCTAATGGGCTCGGCTATAGATATTGAAAGTACAGTTAAAGCTCGTGATTCCCGAGTAGATGTGACCAAGTTAGCAAAAGCTGAAGCTAAATTGAAGGCTAAACGAGATAAGAAGAAAGACAAGTTTGTTGAATTTGAAGGCAGTCGATTAGTTAAAGCTAGGGAAGCGCAAAAAAGTTATGAAGAATTATTCTTAGAAGGTTGGCTTTTTACTTTTTCCACACTAGTTCGGATAATTCGAATTATTGAGATATCATGATTTTATTCACATCTAGTTAATCCTCTGAATGCTGCTGCACTTGCTAAGGGAAAAAACAAAGATATACATGTTGACAATATTGAGTATGTGTTTAGCTACGTATTAATTGTCCTGCAGCTTCCCTGCTCTAATTTGCTTCATTTCGTCGTTTGTTTGTTTGGTATCTAGCTTGAATTTTGGATCTAATAAAATTCTTTCAGGGGCCAAACTGGATCTTGCATACGGCAGGCGCTATGGTCTGATTGGTCGAAATGGTGTGGGAAAATCTACCTTACTCCGAAATATGGCTTTAAGAGAAGTTGCAATACCGTGGGTCAGGATAATTTTTTTTTTTTCATGGCATTCGGTTATTACTAAAAATTTGCTTTGTTCCGTGTAAAATGCTAGGTCTCACATCACCATTTTATACGTTGAACAAGAAGTTGTGGGAGATGACACCCGGGCCATTGATTCAGTGTTGAAAGCAGATGTATGGCGAGACCGTCTGCTAGCTGAGGAGGCTCAGCTCAATGCTACATTATGTGCCCCCGATCCCTCTGGTAACTCGGATACTGCAGAGGCTAGAGGGGCTGCCAGAGAACGTGAACTTGCTAGCATAAGATTGGGAGAAGTTCATCAGCTCTTGATTGACATCGATGCCGAAACTGGTCCAAGCCGAGCAGCTGAGTCCGTACTTTGATACCCTCACGTAACTCATCAATAGCTTTGCTTAAAACTTTCTCTCTCAGGCTACTGGCAGGACTTGGATTTTCCACCGAAGATCAAGCTCGACCTACTCGAGCATTTTCGGGAGGATGGAGAATGAGACTCAGTTTAGCAAGAGCTTTGTTTTGCAGGCCTGATCTGCTACTATTGGATGAACGTTAGTGTATGATTATAGACTCTGCTCGCATGCACATGAAGAACCGATTTTTCTTTTTTGACATATCAGCTTCGAACAACTTGGATTTGAATGCTCTTGCCTGGCTTGAAGATTATTTGCAGACTTGGCCGGGATCCTTACTTGTGGTTTCCCACGATCGTGCTTTCTTAGATGAGATTGCTACTGACATCATCCATCAACACTCTCAGCGACTGGATTGTAAGTCTGATTTGTCACTCAAATGTTCATGTTTATACTCTGGATTTTTTTTTTTTTTTTTAATGAGGAGTATCACGACATGACATCAGACTATAAAGGAAATTTCACCCAATTCTACGCGACTAAATCTGAACGTGCCAAGAACCAAAGACGAGAGTATGAATCCCAGCTGCAATACAGACAACACCTTCAAGCTTTCATTGACCGATGGCGATATAATGCTAATCGAGCTGCACAGGCCCAAAGTAAAATTAAAATCTTGGAAAAACTACCAGAGTTAGAACCACCAGAGGATGATGATGTGGTTCATTTCAAGTTTGCCCCAACTGATAAATTAACTCCGCCTCTACTCCAGTTGGAAGATTGCTCATTTGGATATTCCAGTGACAAGTCCATCTTGAAGAATGTTAATATTGATGGTGAGTAATTGCTGCGAGATACAACTTGGATAGTCGACTGATTCTTTTAATTGTTTCAGTTACCATGGAAAGCAGAATGGGGTTGATCGGTCCCAACGGGGCAGGTATGCAATTTGTAGTGCTCTTGCATAACATGTCAAATTACGTTGTTTTGAATTATGACTGAGAATTCTCTACATAAAATCAGGCAAATCTACTCTATTGAAATTACTCATTGGTGAACTTCAACCAACTAATGGACGTCAACACAGGAATAGTCGATTAAGAATCAGTTATTTCTCCCAGCATCATGTGGACCAGTTGGACTTGAACTTATCTCCAGTATCCTTCTTGGCTTCTCGTATGCCAGGAAAATCTGATCAAGAGTATCGACAACATCTCGGTAGTTTTGGTTTAACTGGTTTAACTGGTTTGCAACAAATCTCGACATTATCTGGAGGTCAAAAGAGTCGTGTGGCATTTGCATTGCTCAGTTTACAACAGCCACATATCCTAGTTTTAGATGAACCTACCAATCACTTGGATATTGAGGGTTTGGATGCTCTCATGGATGCTTTATCTAAATGGAACGGAGGAGTTATTGTCGTTTCTCATGATAGTCGATTCATTCACAATGTCTGTCAGGAATTATGGGTCGTTGCTTCTCAAAAAGCAGAGAAATTGTCAGTCCAACGTTTTTTCTTCTTTTTTGCTTTTCTCTTGTTAGATATTTATTTTACTAATACAAAGAAACTTTCTACTTTTGCCTCCATTTTATCATGACCAATCCCTTTCATTCATTCATTCATTTTTTTTTTTTTTGTGCGTGTGTGTG
Source organism: Uromyces viciae-fabae (assembly GCA_000785685.1). Classification (NCBI taxonomy): domain Eukaryota; kingdom Fungi; phylum Basidiomycota; class Pucciniomycetes; order Pucciniales; family Pucciniaceae; genus Uromyces; species Uromyces viciae-fabae. Next base: position 19,129 of record JNCO01000880.1, on the reverse strand, counting down.
TATTTTTCTTCAAATTAGTGTTGGTGATGTAACTGCCTATAAGAGTCTGATTGTAGCTAATCAAAAAACAAAGCCAACTTAAATGCTCTATGTAATTTCACTTTGTTTTTGTTCAATTCATGATAACCATTGAATACTACAACTAAAACTTAATTTATTCAATGCATGTATGAGCTAAGTCTTGGGTTTATGTAGTCAAGTTTAATTTTAATTTTAAATAAAAATAAAAATAAGATTTTTCAATTTCCTTTCTTAATCACACAATTCCTTCAAAATGGTCAACATTCAATCTCAATCTGTTCTTTTTCATTTGGTAGGTCCATTCATCTTCAATCTCATCTGTTAACTTCTTGTTAACTTTTTCAATCGTTTAATCTTTCCAGCTCAAACCAGTCACTGTGCCTATACTGGGTTTACTTCCCATCAAAAATCCTATTCAATCCAATCAATTGATTCCCATCTTCAATGAAATCAAATCAATCGTAATCGATCATTCAACTCCTGAACTTCTCACCCCTCCAATGATTCATTATATCTTTTTCCCCCTCGAACAGCTCTTTCATCAAGTCAACCTTCATGCTCTATCTGAATCTTCCTTCAATCAACTACTCCAACTATCCATCATTTTAATTCAAGCTTCCAAGTCACACGATCCCAACCCATTATGGCTCTCAAAGGAAACCTTAATCTTAAATTCAATTGCACCAATTCTAATTCAAAAAAAAAACACCTCAGTCATTCATTCTGATCAAAAAAATCATCAAATAATGAACCCAGCAACAACAGATGAAAATTTGATTGTCTCATTTGATTTGTTTATGGAAATTCTCAACTGCTCAAAACCATACTTGAATTTGCAAAACCTCTATCAAACACCAACTGGTTTAACAACTTTACCACCACAATTCATCCGATTCCTATTTGAACATCTTATTGACATCTTAGATTGTCTCTTTCAGAACTTTTCTACTCATCCAAAACAATCTCAGCCGAGCTTAGAACGAGCAACCAAGACAATTGAATTTCTCAAAATCAGTCTGATTCGATTATCATTCTCAATTATCCCTGGCGCAAATGGGATTGACATCCTCAGTACATTTCTACCCAGCACAACCTCAAAACTTTTTCAATTGGCCTATCTCTTAGCTCAAAGGCGTCAATTTTCAGGTCTCTTGAGCTCAATTCTACACACAATTGAATGGTTGTTAGTGGAATGTTTGGATGATGACTTGCCAGACATTCTAGAGATTATATCTGTTAGTGAATTTCAATCACTTGATAACCCAGTTCATTCAGATTCCTCCCCTCAGTCTCAAGTTTTTGATCAAGCCCTTAAAATTGCATCAGATTGGAAACTTAATCAACCCAAATCTAAACATCTTGATACCCCACCAGCTCTTTCAAATTTACCCTCACCAGCGTTCCGGCAATGTCCGGAAACTCAAGAAACTGTTATCAAAAGAGACAGGTCTTGGTTTATCACCACTTCTACCAAATTATCGATCGTCCTTTCACAACTTGCGTTTCATCTCAACCATCATACCAATATCAACGTCTTAGAAGCATGGGTCCACATGTGTTTACAATTACTTGATCGTATAAGCACAGTTTTAAGGATTACCTTTCTTTATCCTGCTCAAATTAGCAACAAAACCCCTTCTCAACAAAAAGACGGGTTCCGAATCTTGATTGAAGCCTTATTGATTCATCGTTCCAACCTTAACATGAATCAAGAAAGAATTATTTCATCCCTGACCACTGTCACGAGATCTTCTCAACTCGCAAGCTTACAAATCATCATTGACTTCATCCAAACTAATTTCCAATTACTATCAAACCTGCTGGTTAAGCAAGTATCTGGTCAAGATGATCAGATTATCAGTTTAGCTACACAGATAATCTCTTCTATCAATCTTATCGTTCAACTCACCAATCACCAAATTCGACTGACTCATTTTTATCGATCTTGTTTTGATTCGATCAATCTGAATGAATTTTATCGGCTCACCTTATTATGCATGTCTCGTGTTGAACTTGTGATTCCTAAAGTGGTCGAATTTCATTCAAATAATTTGATTACATCATCATCTGGAGCCTTCTCGTTAATCGATTCCACTCAGAGAGATCAATCAGATTCGGACAACTTACCCAATACCTTTCCCAATTTATCGGTGAAACAGATTTTTGATGTCAGATGCATCAAGACCCTCGAGGAGCTTTTCCGGACAACATCGCAACTAATCTTACATTTATCTAGCTTTAACCTTGAAGGCACTTGTTCCTTTGAGATTGGAATTTCAGAAATAACTTTCTTTGATCACCTCCTGCAACTGGCCAGTTCAACAAATGGTTCAACTCCCGCAGATTTTCATATGCAATCCCAACAACTCAATGCACTCTGGGTTCTTGGTCAATCAATTAGAACATCAAAATCCCTGACACGTGATGCTCGACAGCATGAAAGGTTTCAAAAGATTGAATTTTTTTGCCTACAAGGATTGAAAAGGCTTCTTGATATGGCAGAGACTCACAGAGTCGAAGGAAATCCTACTGCTACTACTCAAGAAGAAGATACAGGATCATCCGAATTAATCAACAAGATTCATCAACATTTGGATAATTTACCCGTAACAAAATACTTGAAAGGTAATGATCAGCTTTTGCAACTAGAAAAATTGAAACCATTCGTTTCAACTAGAGGATCTAAAGAATTGAGTCAAAATAAAAATTTTCAAAATCTGAGGACCTGTTTAATCCTTCGATTGATTAGTTCTTCAGCTTATGTGCTTGAAGGAAGTTTTCAAACCAATCTATCTTGGATTTTGTATTTTGTATTGGCTCAATTCGGTTCACCTGATACGTTTGTTCAACAACATGCAACGGCTACTGTAATAGAACTTAGCTTTTACTGTGGTTATGGCTCAATTACTAACATGCTAGAAGACAATTCAGATTACCTTATCCAAGTCATTTCCCAAAAGCTTTTACCATATCAATATGATGTTCAGGCCCCTTTCGTGTTAGAACATCTCATCAAACTGGTGGGATTGCCTTTCATACTACCCCTCATTGAACAACTTTTATTGGAAGATTTTTTTGAAATTTTAGATAACTATCATGGTTATGATATAATTTGTCAAGATTTAATTAGTGTTTTTAAATGCGTGATGGGTTTGATGAAAAATCAAATTGAACCAGAGAATGAATCAGATGATCCAGATAACTTGGAAAACACTACAAACTCTCAAGATCAATCTAGCAAGGAAAGAATTGGGAAGAATGGAATTGATGAGATTTTTGATGTTGAGCATGACCTAGCTCAAGCTCATTGGGCACTTGCAGGTCCTCCAAGCAATCCATCCGATGACTTGGCTTTATTCAACAATTATCAAACTGCTCAAAAGAGATGGTTAGAAGTTCAAAAGCCATCAAACATCAAAGACAACGCATATGATCAATCACGGAATCAAATGAATAATCCACGAAAGCCATTTGGAGAGGTTGAAGATCTTGATACCGATCAAAATCCTGCCCCTGAAACATCTGACTTTTCAACCTCAACACCCATGACAGGATACCAAAAAATCGCCACAGAATTCATAAATAAATCGGCTAATTTTCTCACTCATTCTTCACCCTTCGTTCGCATTTCTGTAATCCAATTAATCAATTCAGCTATTCCAATTTTAGGATCTAAATCATCCACTCCTCAAGAATCATCTCTATTACCATGTATACAAAAATTCTGGATAATAATTTTAAATCAATTAGATCAAGTTAATTTAGAAGAAGAAAAAAGTTCATTAAATTCTTTGAATCAACCTATCTTTGAAGATTTAATTCAAATTGAAATTTTGCATTTATTTTCTTCTCTTTGTATTCATGTGGGTTCTTTTATGAATAAAAAATTTATGAATGATATTTGGCCTAGAATTCAAAAAATTATTATTCAAGAAACTAAAAATTTATTTATTGATAATATTCATGGTGTTCAAAGTGGTTTCACTTTTCGTTCAACAAAGCTAAATTTAATTGAATCAAGTCTTCAAACTTTATTAGAAATTATTCAATCTTCTTCACATAATAAGAATAAAAAAAATCAAAATGATTCAATCAATTTAAATTTAAAAGAAAATTTAGTATGGAATTTATTAATTTCATTAAATCAAATAAAATCAAAATTTAATAATAAAATTAAAGTTAATAATTCTAATTCTAATATTATGGGAGGAAATAAATTAAAAAATTTATTAATTTTAATCGATAAAATTTTTAATTGTTTGATTAATTTAGGCTTTGTTGGGTCGGTTCTTGTGGCTGAAAAAGCTTTTAATGAGGATTTGATTGGTTTAGAGTTCTTGCCTCGTTCAATTGAATCATGAATGATGATGATCATTATTTTTATTACTTTCGGTAAGTTATCTTTATTTCTTTTCTCATCTACAAACCAATTAACAAAAAAAAAAAAGAAAAAAGAAAATCTTGGGTAGTTTTGTTTCACTGATTTTTTTTTCTTTCTTGTTGGGTTGATTTCTTTGGATTCATAGATTGTATCGCATAACTTTGCCTTGGTTTACTTGGATACAATTTAATACAAAAGGAAGAAAATCAAAACGTTGTATCGCATAACTTTGCCTTGGTTTACTTGGATACAATTTAATACAAAAGGAAGAAAATCAAAACGTTTTTTTTTTATATGCATGATGTACTATTTCTATATTTATTATTATTATTTTTGAATGTTTTAATCATATACAAACTAATTAGCAAGAAATAAATTATTCTTTTACATTTTTTTCACTGATTTTTTTAATATTTTTTATTTTTGTTAATTTTATTTTGTGTATTTTTTTCTTTTTTTTTTGGATTTTTAGATTTTATTTTTTTTAATTACTTTAACTTTGCCTTGCAAATTTACAAAGAAAAAAGACAAAGGGGGCCCCCCCATCAAGATCCATATGCAGTCCTTGGAAGCAGTCATCTACAGCCATGAATGGTTCTGAAACACCTGGACACTCCATCTATGGTCCTGTTTTTTCTTTTTTTGTTGTGAGCTAATTGATTTCACATTGTGCATCTATGTTCCTTGATATGACCATTTGTAGTTGAATCAGTGTGAAGCACTGTTTATTCAGCTGCATGTGTCACAAACTGGATAAATTGCCATAATCAGACCTTTTATATTTCTCAATAGTTTAAGTTATCTCAATAGTTTAAGTTATATTCTCCATGATTGACTGAGTGAATCTAACAATTGACTGAGTAAATCTACCTGTAATTTGGAAAATGAGATTCTTTTGGATTGTTATGTTCAAAACTAGGTCTTGGATGTAATTAAACCAACAAATTGATATTTCTTGAGCCAATGGTTATAAATTTCTCAAGATCAACAGAAGTGAGTTAAGGAAGAAATTGTAATTGTACCAATGATTTTATTTCTTTTGGATGGTGCAACTATTTATACTCTACAAAAAATATTCACACTTGTGGTTGAAAAACAATGCATGTGATATTCATAAGCCAATGCAATATTTGAAAAGATTGGTATTAAGCTGTCTTTCTCAAACCTTTTCCCTTTCTTACATTTTAAGGCAGCTGACAAACAATTTTTCACATGTAAACAAGACCTGAAGACACTGGTATGTCAAGTTGAAGATGCTTCCCACTAGATCATAGGAGCCATGGCTCAATAGAGTTTAAACAATGACAAACATGACCAAAATTCAACAGAGATTCCAAAGTATCAGGAAAATAATCAGAGCCACCAAGATTTCCTGAGAGTCCTAGATTGGCCAGCATAACAAGTATTTGGCATTCAACTAGGGATTTAGATTTGTTTATTTGTTGTTAAAAAGATTGGATCAAAGTTGTTGAGATCTACAAGATGAAGAAATTTATCCTTGCTCATTCATGCCTAGAACAGAGGTGGAAAAAAAATTAAAATCAGTAATGTATTGAAATATTGTGGTGATTCACTGAAGAGATTGGGTACAGAGAAAAGAATTTACATAGAGAAACACAGGAAAAAACAAGCCATTCAATAAAACTGTGTTGTATGGGAGCTGATTACCCAATTAAAAACATCTTTGGATGGCAAAATCCTGGGTTTATTCTTGTGAGAGGTTCATTAGGAAGTCTCAGAGAGCACCCCCAAATCCCCCAAAGATTTCATGATTCCAATTTATCTTTCTCTTGCCTGGTTGCCTTCAAACTCTCCAGAAAATAAAAAAGGCCTAATATTATTAATTTCATCTCATCGTCATGTGGTTGTTCCCCATTTTTTTTTTTTTTTTTTTTTTTTTGATGTTATAAGAGCTGTAAATTAAAATACAATGATAAAATGGATGAAGCATGGGTCTGGGGAACATTATCCATTTTTAGCAGTCTTCGCTTTTTTTTACTTGAAGAAGATAGATCCTGGTTTAAGCTTTAATTGGATGGTTGAGAGATGGATAATGAACAGAGGGTTGAAAAAATTGTTAGTAAGAAAAAAAAACATATTCACAAGGTGTATTATATGGGGTCTAGCCCGGGGGTAAGGGCCATGAAGTGCTCAACTATCATATGTAGAAGTATGACAGAATCCATATTTCTATAGCTCCAGCCAAAAAAGAAATTATTTCATAACCAATATAATTGTGACATACTTCTAACTCTATGGACCACTGATGAGACCATCCACAATGGTTGGTCAAGTTGCGCAGATTAGGTACCTAGAGCCCTACTTAAACCGCAAGAGAAACACATTTGGTCCAGGTTAAGCTGGGCTAAAGTAGCAAAAAATCAGAAAACAGGTTAAGTGTTGTCAGATTTAGTGACACTTAACCCGCTGGTTAAGCCACATTGCAGCGGAGATTGGAAAATCTGAGGTTAGTTAACCTGAGTAACCTGACCAGTGTGTTCATGGTCTTCAGGCTGGCTAACCTGTGTGTGACCTGGGGTCAACTTTAACCTTAGCCTGCTGAAGCCAAGGTGGATGGTCTGATGCAGCCTATGGTTTTCAGGAAGCTGTAATTTGGAATAAGCTTGTTTAAATTTATGCTGAGATTTTGAATGATTTAATCTTTAAGGAAACCTATTAAGAATCAAGGAGAAAATTTTATTGAAAACTTTCTAGACCAAAGAGATTTCAAGCTGGAAATAAATCAGACTTGATGATTTAGCATAAATGAAGATAGAACAAATAGAGATTCCCCGCTGGTTCTCAAAATGGGGATTAAGGTAACTCCATGAGAGAATCGGGGCTCTAGTGAAAAAGAACCACTTTTTACTTTGGGTCACACTGGTCAACCGGAGAGCCCCAGTTTTCCCATGGTGTAAAAAGTGTAAATTGAGAGAATTTCAAAAAATAACAATGAACAAATATGAAAATATTAAATGAATAAATCTGAGATCTGTGAAAATAAAAAAGAAAGTCCTTGCCAAGGCAAGAGAAAAGCTGCGCTTATAGATAGAAGTCAGCAGATTTTATTTCATAATTTATTTTTGTTAAAATAAATTCAAGAATTAAAAACAAAGAATTAATTAAAATTATTTTTATTTTTACCTCCAAAGGTTTTAGATAATAAAAATATCAAAAGAATAACTAGGAGAGAATAAAATGGAAGGATTAAAATTAAAATGTAAGATAATTTTAATCTTAAAAATAATAAATTATTATTATTATTTAAAAATAAAAATTGAAATTAAATTGAATTTAATGTGAAATAAAATCATGATGTCATATTATAAAACTATGACATGATGATTTTCCTCCCTTCCTTTTCAGACTTGAAATCAATCAGGACCATAATTAATTTCATTCTTTGAATGATTTTAATCATAATTTTAAAAAAGTCAATGTAAAGCCAACTTTTTTTGCTTCCCTGTGGAAAAGGTTTTTATCCCAAGTTCCAATAATGTTGAAATACATGTGATACAATTTTTAGCCCATAAATGAGGAGTACTTCAACATTTTTTTTTTTTTGGAGCTAAAAAGCTCAGAAGGTGAAGCAGGAGGGCTCAGGAGGCTGCCAATTTTTTTTTTGATAATTTTAGGACTCTTAAAAGTATTTTTTGAAAATATTTAAAACAAAAAAAAAAAACTTGACAACCTCCTGATGGCAAAAGGTGGGGGGCACTTCAGGTTTTGGGTGATGCAAAAAACAACCTGCAAAATAAATATAAATAAATATAAATAAAAAAGAATTAAGAGATTGATTAGACAAGCAATGATAAAGTTAGACTGACCCAAATGCAGATAAGCTAGACAAGAGTAGGAAGTACATCACTATTACTGGGGATGTTTGATCAACAGGCATGTAAGGCTGCCCAGTTTGTAAATAGAGAGGTCAATTCTACATTTTGTCAGCCTCTTTTCATGAGAGGTTGATGAAACCTTCATTGACTTGAATTCTTTTGCCAACTTTATTTTATTTTAATAAAATAAAATAATTAAATGTGGGTAGATTTTCTAATGCAAATATGACAATTTAAGACAAAAAATTTTGAATGAAGTTAAATTTTTATCAACTTCTACTTTCTAAACTTGAAATACTTTAACAATATGAAGAAGAATAAGAAATCATTAACCAATTTAAATGAGAAATCGGATAATAATTTCTTGATACCAACTGCACAACATCAACAAACAAAACAAGTTAATCAAGAACAACGAATAAACGATTCAAAAAAAAAAAAAAATCAATTAATTAATCAAAAACCACTCAAACATAGACAGGTTTCAACAAGTTTTTATCATTTACCAATTGTTCATCCTTCTCTACCTATCTCAATTAATCCTTATATATCATTCGAAGCAATCTTTCCAACTCATCAAAATAAAAATTTAACTTTAGATTTTACTGAAAAAAATTCATCTTCATCTCGTCTTGATTTAGATAAAAGAGCAATATTCGTGACTAACTTACCCCGATTCATAACTCAAACTTCTATCGCTAAATTATTCGCACAGGTCCTTCATATCTCTACTTGTTCTATCGAAGTTTCAATTTACAATGATTCTCAATTTAATAAAAATTTATTAGCTTCTTCTGAATTTAATTTATTTCAAAGAGATATTCAAATTTTCAATTCAATTTCATCAAATTTGAATAATAATAATAATAATAACAATAATCAATTAGACTCAAATCCAAATAATAATAATAATAAAAACAAATTTATTAAATTATTTTGTTCAAAACTTGAAGAAGAAAAAATTATTAGAAGATTATGGTCTAAAACTTTAGTATCAGCAGCTCACGTTAGATTTGAAACTATTGAAGAAAAAAATAAATTAATGGAATTGAATGAACTACCAATAAAATGGCCAAAGAAAAATAAAGAGAAGATATCGGAAGGATGGATGAAAATATACAATACCAGAAGGAAGATATCTAGATTAACTACAGAACGAGCATCAAATTATGCAGATTTATGGATGCATTTAAAAGAAGCTGGTAAAATTCCAAGTTTACCTAAAGATGAATTAGATGATGAAATTAATTTAAATGAAAAGGAACAAGAAAAAGAAGAAGAATTAGAAAATGAAGCTGAAGGTTGGACTGTTGTTAAAAGGGGAGGTCATCATGGTCGTTCTATTACTATTCCAACTCAATCTAATATTAAAAATAATGCACCTGATCCTTATGCACAATCTTCTATGGCAGATAGAGATAAAAATGCTGCAGTTAAAGTTATGAATAAAAAATTCATTAAAAATTTACAATCAAATGAAAATCAAAATCTTAAAAGAAAATTAAATGAAAATTTAAATCCAAAATTTTATAAATCGGATTCTTCAATTCTTAAAAAGAATAAAAAAATTAGTTGAGTCTTTCTTTTTCTTTTTTTTTTTTAATTTAATGGTAATTTTTTTTTTTTGTGTACATATCATTAACAATTTCTTCTTCTTTTTCTGTCTTTAAATTAAAAAAAAAATTATAATTTCATTAGGATTAAATCAAATTAGAGATAACTTTAATCAAGATAAATTGAAAATTCAAACTAGTAATAATCCTTGAGTTATCTTGTAAATAATTTGATGGGATCGAGTTCAACAAGAATTTTTAAAATCAACAAATTTATTAATTCATCATCGCTTTTTTTTGTTTTTTTTAAAAAAAAAAAAAAACAAAGAAAGAAATGAAGATTTTCTTGAGTTATAAACAAATAAAATTCAACTTTTAAAATCAATACAAAGAAAAGTAAAAAATAAATTGAGAAAAATGAAAAGATAAATTCTATTTAAATAAATATGAAAAAAAAAAAAAAAAGATAAAAAACTAAAATCATTTAAATTTAAATTTTAAAAATTAATATCAAGTAATTGATTTTCATTTTTTTCAATAAAACGTTCAAAATATCTACGAATTTCATGAGAAGAAAAACTAAATAAACCTAAACAGAATAACATGAATAAATCACGGGAATTTAAAGATTCAGTTTGAAATATCTTTTGAAAAAAAGGTAAATAAATAATAGCTAATAAACTTAAAAAAGAAGTTAAAACAGTAATTGAAAGTAAAAAATTATGAGTTTTTTTATTATTATTATTTTCAATTAAATTCATTTTACTAATTAAATGATGATTGTTATTTCCTTTTAAATTTTGATAATTAAATTTTGTTTTTTTTATTTTTTTAAAAATGATAAATTTTATTTTATTTTTTATTTTTTTTGGTATTAAATCTACATTTAATCCTCTATTTTGAATAGCTGAAATTAAATCCAAGAAAACAAAACAAGTAAATGTAACAGTTTGATCCCTTTGTCCAGCTTCATCTCCTTTTAAATCAAATAAATAAATGAATAATGTACCACTAATAATCATAATTGATGAAAATCCAATTCTATATAATAATCTATTTGTTAAAACTGATGAATTTTTTAATCTTGGTCTTCTTTTCATAACTTCATTGTTAACTGGATCTACACCAAGAGATTGAGATGGTGGTCCATCCATTAAAATATTTATAAATAAAATTTGCATAGCATTTAATGGTGCAGGTAAACCTAAAATTGTTGAAATTGTAATTAAACTTAATGCTGCAACTGCAGTTGAAAGTTGAAAAGCTAAAAAATTTTGTATATTATAAAATATAGTTTTTCCTTCTTCAATAGCTGGTAATATAGTTGAAAAATTATCATCTACTAGAATTAAATCAGCAGCTTCTTTTGCGACATCAGTAGCACCTTTACCCATTGAAATTCCAATATCTGCCATTCTTAATGCTGGTGCATCATTCACTCCATCTCCTGTCATAGCTACAACTGAACCATTTGATTGAAATGCTTCAATTATTGACATTTTATGTCTTGGTGTAACTCGAGCAAATACAGAAGTAACTTTAACTCGATCAACTAATTGTCTAAGAGTTAATCTATCAATTTCTTGTCCAGTTAAACAACTTGAGGTACCTGAATTTACAATTATACCCAAATCTCTTGCTATTGCCATTGCAGTAAATTCTGAATCACCAGTAATCATGACAATATTCACTCCTGCTTTTTGAAGTAATTCTATTGTATTCGAAACTCCTTTTCGTGGTGGATCAGTCATTCCTTGTAAACCTGTGAAAATCATATTATTTGAATCAAATCCATATGCCATGGCCAAAACTCGAAGACCTGATTTTGCCATTTTTTCAGCATATTCAGAAATTTTGGATCTAGCTCCACTTTCTTCTAATCCAATGGTAACGGAATCAGATTGAAGATAAAATTTACATTTAGATAATACTACTTCTGGTGCACCAATCATGCAATGTACTTGAGGATCAGTTATGGTTGATTGAAATGATTTAGTAGTACTACGAGGGGAAAGTGTAAGATAATCATTTGTTTTAAATGAACCAATAACTTGTGAATACTTGTTATCGGATGAGAAAGGAATTTCAGATTTAAAATTGAATTGTGATCGACAGTCTTCAATACCCAAGATTGAAAGTACATTTAAAAGTGCTACTTCAGTACTTGTACCCACATTTTTACCATCTTGATTTTGATAAGCATGAACGCAAAGGTTACCAATTTGAAGAGTTTTTAAAATAACATCCGAAAGTTTTAACATGATGGCATTGGTTTCAATTAATGATTCAACATTTTTTAGTCCATCATCCATTGTGAAGATTTGAGTAACTGTCATTTGATTAGTTGTAAGAGTTCCAGTTTTATCTGAACAAATTACTGAAACTGAACCTAGTGTTTCAACAGAATGAAGTTTTTTGACAATTGCTTTACGCTTTGACATTCTCAAAACACCAAGTGCTAAAGTTACCGTTACCACGATAGGTAGTCCTTCAGGAATAGCAGCAACAGCGAGTGAGACTAAAAAAAATAAAATAAAAATAAAGACATCAAAGGTAATTTTAACTAATGAAATAATTAGTGAAAGAAAAAAAAATTGTTTAAAGCTCCAAAAAAAAAAAAAAAGAAAAAAAATAGATAAACTGACCTCCAACAGTGAACATTTCTAACCAACTACGTTTTTGCCAAACTCCAATTAAACAAATAACAAAAATGACAGCAAATGAAATTGCACTTAATTTTTTAGCTAATTCATCCATAGAAAGTTGTAATGGTGTTTTTTTTTCTTCAACATCTTGCATCATATTAAAAACTAGACCAAATTCAGTTTGAGAACCAGTACCAACGACAATACCAGTTCCATTACCATTTTTAACTAGAGTACCCATTAAAGCTACATTACTTCTTTCAGAAATATCAGGTAAACGACCTTGAATTTGAATTGAATCAATTTGTTTTCTTATTGGTTTTGTTTCTCCTGTCATTGAACTTTCATCTATTTCAAGTTGATTTGCTTTAATTAATCTTAAATCTGCTGGAATTCGATCACCAACTGAGAATGTAACTAAATCACCAGGAACTAGTACATTTGCTAATAATGTTTGAGTTTGACCATCTCTTATTAAATGACAATAATGTGGAACTAATTTATTGAGTGCAGCTAAAGATTTCTCAGATCGAATTTCTTGAATAAAACCATTAAAAAAAAAAAAAAAAAAAAAAAAAAAAAAAAGGAAAGAAAGGGTGATAATTGGTCAAGTCAATAAGAATTAATTAAAATTAAAATTAAATAAATACCTGTTACTACAATGACTATAGCAGCAGTAATACTAATTGCGTCATCTTTATTTCCTACTATAAAGCTTATAGCAGCAGAACCTAATAATAATAAATTTAAAGGACTTTGATAAAATTGAGATAAAAATTTTTTAAATAAAGATTCTTTAGGTTGAACTTGAAATTCATTTGGACCATGTATACCACGAATAGTATGAATTGATTGAGAATTTAAACCATTAATTGGATGAGAATTAAATTTTTGAATGACTTGTTGAATTGATTGAATTGAACAATGTGCAGAAGGAGTAATTGAAGATTGATTTAAAAAAGTTTCTTCTTGTTGATAATTATTAATAAAATTAGAATTTTTTGATTGATGACAATGACTTCTTAATGTAGTTTCATCTTGTGCTCTACGTAGTAATGTAGAGTAAGCGAATGAATCTTCAGTTGGAGGTGGAGTATTATTTTGGTACATTTTTAAATTTTAATTTAAAATAAATGATTTAATTTTTTGAGTTAATTTAGTAGAAACAAGTAATTCATCATGATCACCAGAAATACTATCAAAATCATATTGTACATTTAATCTATTCTTTAATTTATCTACAAGAATTTCAGATTGTTTTATTGATAATAAACTATCTTGTTTAGAATGAAGAATTAATATTTTTGGAGTTTTTTTAAATTTAATTACTACATGAGATGAACAACAAGGTGAAATACTTTTTAAATATTCTACTCTTGTATTATCAAATGCAACGGAAATAAAATCAACATAACTTGGATATTCTTCTAAAAGTTTAACTAAATCATAAATTCCATCAATTAAAATCAAACCCATAATTTTATTATAATCATTTAATTTAAAATTAGATTCAAATAAACCTGAAATTGAAAGACAAATAAAAGCACCAACTGAATGTCCAATTAAATAAATTTCTTCTATTTCTAAAAGTGATGGAATTAAATTTATTTTATTTATTGATTTAATTACATCTAAATTATGAATTGGATATTTGATTTCTTGTTTTAAAATATTGGAAAGTCGATAATTTATTGAAGCAATAGCAACTGTTGGAAATTGATCAGATAAATTTTTAATTAATCCAATCGAATAAATATCCATCTTATCTCCTATAGTAATATACAAGTAAATTCGTTCGTATATGTCAGTTTTAAAGAAACTTAAAAAGGATCAAAAGTTGAATTTATTCACCAGTCCTCCATGCTCCACCATGAACATAAATTAATAATTGAGTTAATTTTATGGATTGATTAATTGGTAAATAAAGATCAAAAGATTCATCAATTGATTTAGATTCTGAATAATTTATATTTTGAATTAAACGATGATTGTTAATTATCATTTTTTTTTTTTTTTATTAATAAAATATAAATTAGTAAAAAGTCTGTAAAAACGCAAGAACAGCAATTTTATTTATACCGATTTGAGATGCATGTGCTATCGAAAGGGTCGGATAACGGATATATATATATATATCTAGTATCCGAACCCACCAGTAAATTTAACTAAAGTTTTAATTGCCATCCTTGTCAAAAACAATTGAAGAAAAATAACAAAGAAATGAGGTAGAACTAATGGGAAACATAAATCAAGCAAAGCAAAATTTTTAATTACAAGTAGAAAAAGAGCAGAACATCAAAAAAAAAAATGGAAAACAAACACGTCATTAATGAGGAATAATGTTGATTCACCAATAATGTGAGAGTAAAGGCGGTATTTACTGCATCCTTGATATTTTTTGATGAATGAATTCCACAATATTACATAAACTTGGCATTCAAGTCACATGTTTGTCTCACAATTGGGTGTCTGAATAATAATACAAATTTACTGAATTTAACTTTTTTTTTTTTTTTTTAACTTATTATCATTATTATTATTATTATTTTGAGTCTTGTTTAAGAAAACTATTCATTCTTAGCATTTTTAAAAAAAAAAAAAAAAAAAAAAACTAAATAAGACAAATATAGGAAAGAAAAAGGGAAAAAAAAAAAAAACCATTTAATTTTACTAGACAAAAGATAAAACTGCCCAATCAGGTAGAATGCAAGAAGCAATTTCAAGTCCAATTAATCTACGTTGATATTCTATTTGTTCTTCACTCTCATCTTCCTCTTCTAATTCATCAAAATTTATTGAATCAAGTGTAGATTCTGTATTTTGATGAAGATCAAGCTCTTGACTAACTAAACTAGATTCAACAATTGAATCCCATCTTTCTCTAATAATTTCTTGTCCTCCAATTCTCATAGATCCTGCTAATGAACCTCCAATCCATGCTAATAAATTCATTTGAAATCTTGCTGGTCTTGGTTTTTTGATGATTGTTGTCGTCATTCTTGTTGATGTTGATGGAGCTGATGAAGAATCTGTACAAGGTTCAAAATTATTTAAAATAATTATTTCTTCTCCTAATAAACTAAGTGGTGTAAATTTTCTCCTACTTTGAATCCATCTTTCAACTTGATATTTTTTCTTCTTTGTAAGGCTTTCTGTACTTTGATCCATAGTATCACATAAATTTCTTGTAGGTTTAAATTCATCTAAGATTATAATTAATTCAGATTTTAATCTAGCTATAAAACCAGGTACCATCGCTCCTCCACCAGAAATGATCAAATTTTTAATCATTTGTCTACGTAAATCAATGGGTAACTTGAGTAAACTTTCTAAAATTACTTCTGGTATACTCAAACTTTCATCCTCTTCTTCCTCTTGAAATGTACAATTACTTAGTGTAGGATTAAATAATATTTCAACTGCTCGCTCTCGAATCCAACCTGGAATTATAATTACACCGATACAAGGTGCGCGTGGATTCGATTGAGATGGTTGAACGGCAGTTAACTTGTAAACAACGTCTTGAGTCTCAGGATTAGTTGATTTTTTGTAAATTCCTTCCAGAGTTTCTACGAGTCTTTCATTTTTAATTTCAGAATATTCTTCTTCTAAAACTTGAAGTGTTTCTTCTGTTGATGGTGATTCTGATACTGATTTATCATCAGATTGAAGCCGATCTGGACTCACAAATAAAAGACGAGTCTTAATATCCTCAATTACATTGGATGTTAAAAGGTTAACTGGAATTTGACTTGGTTTCCAACTTCTTGGTACGTTAGTTGAAACTGAAGATTGACCAAATTTTGGAATAGGTAGATATTGTGCAAATTTCAATAAAAGAACTTTTAGTCGAGAACTTAATCTTGCACCAGCACGAGGAGTTGATTTGATCATTGGAAAAAGAGGACGAGACATATAAACCTGTTGATAGATGCATCGGTTTTTATGTAAGTAATCCTAATTCACATTTGATCTATTAGATGAATCTGATCACACAGGGAGAACCCAAGTTTCTAAATTTCCAACATCAATTACCAGACCAGTTTGGAGACCGCAAGCCATCAGAATTAAGACTGAAGAAGGAGTGAAGGAGATACTTGGAACATGAAGTTGATCAAATAAAGTGATGGCAATTTTTGATCGAAGTTGAATTGGGATCAATGGGTTTTCAATCACAATTATTTTCCTCTGCTTTGGATCGATCATGAGATGATCAAAAAATATTCTCCTAAGACCAATTGAAATTGCATCTGATATTACCGAGCTTGAAATCTTACAACTTGAAGAAGATGATGGTCCAGTAGCTGAGGATAGATCCCATATTGAGTCATGATTTTCCAAGATTGGTTTACATAATTGGTTGACTGAGATGACAACCCTAGGTTGAGTTTCAGATGAGAATCCAGCTTTCCAGACTTTTGAGCCTAAATCGAGTACAACTCTGTCATCCGTACCATATAGTGAATGTCTTGATCTCAAATTAGTAACATAAGCCGGAGATGGTCCGGCGCGATTAGTCGATGAATTAAAAATTGATGCCTGGGTTGGAGTATGGGCTTGAGTTCGAGTTGGGGTGGGTTGATTACGACGAGAAGAAGGATCAGGAGGAGAACGACCAAAGGGAGTTGATGAAGATGTTATTCTTGGACCCTAATGGAATGAAACTGTCAGCTTGATGAATGTATGATATATAATAAAATAAAAACAAAATAAACTTTACCATACGCTCTGTAGTTCTAGTTGTATGAGACGACCGACTGGGTGTAGCCTATAAAAGAAAGACATAAAGTATTACTAGTCTTGGTTAATCGATCAGGATTGAGAGGAAGTACTTACGGATAGGCTAGTGGGTGAGTCTCCAGCTGATGATTGAGCCAAGTTAGACATCCTTTCAATAACACGGGTTTAGGTTTTTGCTGGAAATTAAACACGGAAAAAAATGAAGAGAAAAGAAAAAAAAAAAAAAGGGGTAACTAAATAAGAAATAGAAATAAATACAATGAAGAAAAACGAACTCAATTAAAGAAGCTAAAGACAATATTCATTGAGGATCAAGAGAGAATAAATTAGAGTCAAAAGAGACCAAAGTAATACATCTGATCAAGCCTGGCTAAAAATTATTTCCTGAATCTCTCACTTAGATTGCCGTATTTTTCTGGACTGATAGAAAAAAAAAATCCAGTTTCCTACGGAGAATACCTTACAAGTCATTTTAATTAGAAACTCGGTTCACGGTTTATCTGTTGTTACAGCTAAAGGATGAAAAGCTGGGGCCCATTGGCACAATGAAAAAAGAACCAATGAAGTTTGTATTTTGGGGGTTTATTTGAAATTTGAGCTCCATATAAAAGTCATACTTGACTTCCGCTCTGTTCTCCCTTCCTTCTTCTTTTAGTGCGCGCCTTACATACTTTTCCATACTTTGATTTCACAGTTTTTGGTACAATAGAAAAGTATGGACAGATTCGTATCAGCTTCAGAGATACCTCCTGTAGCTGCTACATACCTTTGCATACTTTTTTGTAGTTGTGAAAACCCTCAAATAAAACAATGGAAAAGTATGAAAGTCAGAAACGAGCGCACCTTTTAAACAAAATGTCAAATATTTTCAAGTTAAGTCATCAAAATAACTAGTGGCCTATAGTTTTAGTGCAAGCAGCTGAGTATTAATCACAGAAAACTTAAAAGTTTGGCTTATATTTTTAATAGGAATTAACATTACAAAATAAAAAAATAAATAATAATTCAATACAGGGATTTCTGGTCTAAAGTTTAGGAAAATTATTATGATTATAAGAGCATCCACCATCGTCTCTGTAAGTGGGCTCGGTAAGCCCAACTTACAGAGAATTGGCCCCTTCGCGCCACCACCATTGGTTTTATTAGAGGTCCCTGACTGTAGAATCCTCATTAGAGGTCCCTAACTTTAGGAACCTCTACCGAGGCTCTTTAAAAGGAACTTGATGAGACTTCTGCTGAGTCTCATCAAGTTTCCCCCCGGCCTTCACTCCCCCCGCCACTCAACTTCTTCCATTTCCACCACGATGGACGCCATACCAGATTTGGTATTGTTGGACGATCTTCAAAAAACATTTCAAATTCAAAAAGAAAAACTTCAAGAAAAAGAAAAAGAATCAAAAAAAGAATCAAAAAAAAAAAAAACAAAGAAAATGAAAATGAAGAAAAAAAAAATCAAGATTTAATTCAAGCAAGGCTCGAGGAACTTGAAAAAGAAGAAAAAAAAATTGGCAAAGACATCAAGATCAAAACGGATAATAAAAAAAAAAAGATCGCCCAATTGGCTCCCCCAAGAGGAAGAGCAATTGGTGATCTCGTGGCTCCATGTTTCTGAGCAGCCTGAGTTCGCAACAAACCAAACCTGCGAACAGCTTTTCCGCAAGGTCAAGTCGGATTTTGATTCTCACTCTGAACTACACCTGCGCGATTATGATCAAATCAGGACACGGTGATTTTTTTTTTTTTACTCTCGATTTCTTTTTCATACTTTTTTTTTTATACCTTCTTTCTTCATAGTTTTTTTATTTTTACTTTCTTATCAATTTGATCATGAACTAAAGGAAGTTTTTTTTTTTTGTTTGAATGTTCCAGCTGGGCAGCTCTCAACACGGCAACCCTGAAATTTTTGGCGATTTACTTTGTGATTGAGCGCAACCCCCCTAGCGGAACCTCGCC